>JAHWFP010047143.1:0-15837 GCA_023313725.1 Lithobius niger | reverse complement strand
TGTGTGTGTGGTGCAGTGGCAACCCGGACCACTGCACTGTGACTGTGAAAGGTGGAGAGGTCTCGTCGAGATGATTAAAAGTGTAGATTGGAATGCCAAAATTGATCAAAAAATTGACGAAGCGGCGGAAATTTGGGTGGAATGTGGGTTCGGGAAAAAAGTTCGTTCTCCGAGATGCCGCCTTTTAGAAACGACCGCCCGGTACTGTAGCACCCTACGTACACTTAATAATCCGGCTCGTTTATTGTTACTTAAGACAAAAAAGGTTGCACTAACTATTGCGTCAAACGAAACGACTCTTTATTCTTTATATATATATCTTTATATCTTTCTTTATATCTTATATATACATATATATATATATCTTTCTTCCGTCTCTAAATTCAAGCGTAAAAAAGGGAAACAAATGGCAGATACCGCGTTAAGGCATAAATGAAACAAGACAGCAGTTAAACAGGACGGAAAGCCTAATTAAACGGGCTCCAGAACTGTTAAATAATACGGATTCAAAACTTATTTGCGTTGCCTTTTGGACGTAAATGTCAGACTGCCTGAGCCAGGAATCGAACTCACGACCTTTAGAACCAAAGGCCAAAGTCCTACCGCTGACTTCAGCCTTTGGTTTCAAAGGTCGTAGGTTATATTCCCCACTCAGGCAGTCTGACATTTAAGTCCAAAAGGCAACGTAAATACGTTTGCATTCGTATTTATTTAAAACAGCAATTGTGAAGCCCAAGGTGAAACCGTGGAATTAACAAAGAAACATCAACTATTCACTTGTTCGCTTACTTTTAGTTTTTATGCGCCAACTTGCAGCCAAGAGAAATATTGCAGTCGGTAGCCTATACACAATCTGCACAAAAGATTTGGGTAAACCGGACATATTCTCATTTTTACGCCTAACCGACGAAAAAACTTCACTGGAGTTGGGGAGAGGGTTGATGGGGTATGTTCCACATTTACATATTTATAACTTTTACTCGGCTTTCAATATTTAACTTGGCAAGTGTACATACATACACAATCTGTACATTTTCTTACTTTCGTCTTTCCCATAATGAATTTTTCTTGAATATGGCCGGAACAAATTGTTAAGTCTCCCGTTTCTATAGAACACCCGACATTCGCACTGCCAGGATGTTGGGAACGTTCAAGTATTAAGTCATCAAGAAATTGCCCTTTTCAATCCCCCATCCCCCCTTCATCAATTGCTCAACCCACCCCTCCAGTATTACGCCATTTCTAACTTTACCCCCCCCCCCCCCCATAACCGGGGGTGTTTTCCCTGTGTATCTACAGTTTTATGAAGACTTTTTTTTGGCGAATTTCTACCCTTTAACATTTTTGTTTTACTGGGGTTGTCGTCATCATAAGGTCACCCCCCCCTTCCCCTACCTCGTTAGCAATTGTCACCAGTACGCGACACCCCCCCCTCTTCTTGACGACGTAATCCATGAACGTTCCATTGTTTAACGTTCAGTAAACTTTATAATTTATGCGATGATGGCAGTGTCGAGGACTTGAGGTAGCTCAGTGGCTATAAGAGTAGTTTTTTTGCTATTTCTGGAGTAAATCCGCGTTCTATTTCACGGCCTCTATTCAGCGATGACACAGTATGACACAATATTAACAAGAAGTTAAATAAACACAATAACTGCTTATGGTAAGAAATCATGAGTTCACGGCTCGTTGTGGGTAACAGTGGTTGGGAGAGGTAAAGCGGCAGTTGAACAACGGAGAACATAATCGCTACACATAGAAGCCATCAAGGGGGAAATCAACAACCACCATCCCACCCAAGAAAACATCTCATTCTGAAAAATAAACCTCAGTCGGAAATACTTAGATTTATAAAACAAAATGTAAATTAATAAAATAAATTAATAATATTTTGGCACAGCTTGGAGTAAAATAAATTTGTCCTTAAATACGTTGATCCCAGTTTAGACCCCAAGGCAATCGGCCGACCCTCCACTCCCCACGTTCGTCATCACCTTACCGGAGTACGTAAGGACTAATAAACCACCCCTGCCTGTGTGTAACTGTTGGCAGAGTTGAGGGGTATAGGAAGAAGTCTCTTGGTAGCTTTCTTTGTTTGGGGGGAAGGGGAGTGGGTGGGTTAGGATGAGCAATCCTGTATATTGCATTCGTTATTCAAATATAATGCGTGTTAGCTTTTGAGTTAAGTAAAAAAAGTGCGCGATTCAAGACGAGTTACATTAATGACCAGCCAATTTCTAATTTTCTTCTACAGCTAAAGTTCGCTTTATTGCCTATTTTTCTATCGAAAGTGATCGTATAATGAATTTAGAATGCTGCCTTTATTATGTTTAGGGCCGGATTAAGGAGGTGCTTTGGGTGCTAAAGCACCAGGCCACAGACCGAAAAAGCACCTCAAGAATGCCTCACGGTCACGGTAAAAGTAAAATAAGGGACTGTTTTAAATATAAAAAAATATACTTTTACTGTTTTTACCAAAAAAATTATTGTTTAAAAAAAGGATTTTTTTTTGTTACGGGACTGGAGGGGGGGGGAGGGCAGGCTCGGACATGGCACAGGCGCCCTTTGGTTGCTACATTTCTGAGTAGTTTTTTTTCCTCCACCGAAGAAAAATGAGTGCCTTATTTGGATTGTTTTCCGGCTGGTGACTATTCCTTTCAGATACAAATAGCATCCCACCACCCTTCCTTCTCGCACTCTCTTCACCCCCCCCCCTCAAGTCCATCCCCCTCAAACGGCGATCCTTAAAATATAGAAAACGCTTTAAAAACGGACACTGTATCCGGAAATAACAACCGACTATTAAAACCAAAGAAAGCAAAGACAAACAAGCAAAAACTTGTCTAATGGACTTTGCGTGGGGAGTTTACAGCACTTCCCCCAGACCACCTACCGATAGTTGGAGCTCAGGCCGATATCACTTATCAGATGAATAAGCAAGTTTATATGGTAAGACCCCATGTTACCCCTGTCATCCCTCCAAATTTAATGGCACAGGCGCCTTTTCCTCGCCAGTCAGACTTTGGAAGAGGGCCAAAATAAATCTTAAGCAACAGGCCCTGATTATGTAGCGCTGCCTTCCAAATCATCGGGACTCCTCCGTAGTGCAGAACGCTCCTAGTACGCTATCCCAAAGCGGACTCAAACGTTCGTCGAATTCATACTACACACTGTTACACTAAATAATCGATTATACAATAATTGCCTGAATAGCAAGAGCCGCTATTTGTTCGACATAACTACCCGATTTGTTAATATGAGTAGAATACTGGAAGTGGCGAGGCAGAAAGTAGCCGCCATTTTTGTTTTTATCGGTTCGCCCAAAGAAGAACGACAGATAGGACTCCGTTTTCCGTGCGGTATTGTCAAAACCTGAAACTAACTGGCTTAATTCCGGTTCAACTTCTTTTACATAACGGACGCATAATTGGGAAAAATTCTAGATTAAGGACCTAGAACCCTTCATATGCAAACGATTTCATCATAAATTATTCAATAACAAAGCCTACAATTTGCTGGCACGTGTTCTCATCGAAAATCATTGTTAATCGAGTCGACTCTTCTGGTACTTCCGGCCTGGCACTAATAAGTGATACGACTGACCCGTTCGAATAAACGACTCGAGTAGTAAGTGACATCACTAGACAATAGTCCTAGTGACGTCGTTGTGACGTCACGACGCGAGCCCTTTTTCTCTTCCAGCAGTATTTCAATAACTGCTTTATGCATGCATAAGCAGTTAAAAACGTCATTGGGTAGTTTACTTTGAAACTAGTTGTTCGCCGTCTAGCTGATCCCCGCTGATTCAACTCGGCTCTAATAGTCAGCAGTATTGAAGCAATAGTGTTTGTATCTAATTGTTAGAGCGCTTATCCATTTCATTGTGAGCCGCTCGCCCTTTTTCTTTGCCACCGTTGCAAGAATGAGCCCGCTCGCCCTCTTGCTAATTGTTGAAGCTTCGTTTGTTAATTTTGATCCCTAATAATGCCGCGTCATCATTAAATCTGCTCCCAAGCGAAGTATGTATATAGATGTGGACAGCATGTTGAATGAACATGGAAAACGCAAAATTTCGAAGTTTCAGTGCACAATATTCAATTCGGTACTTGTTCTTTGTGCGTACAGAAATTGTGCGTTTTCTGTGTTCACTAAATTGATACAACTCGCAAGTAACGAGTTTAATATATTTGTAATTAGTTTAAATAGTTAAATATTATTGTACTCCCAAATATCGCTTTGATTGACTATTTTATGGTCGCAATTAGATTCTTTACTGGGGATTCTTTCCGTCCGTCTGGATTTCTATAGCATACCATGATTTGAAAAGCCGATGGTGTAAACTTCAGAGCAAATAAGCTTCTCTGTCTGTATGTCTGTGGACACGACAGCTTTTGAATTCATTGTTGGATTTAATTCACATTTTGAACATTCATTCTATTCTCGATTTGTAGATTTAAGTTCGTTAGGTTTCAGGGATTTTGAATTGCAAATATGAAAATTAATCATGAACGCAACAATAGTTAGTTATAATTATTATTCTGGAAAATTTGTCATAAATTAAAAGACTTGACACATAAAACCAAACCTAAAAGTCCACGTGTCACAGCTTTTAATTGATGCTGGAAAAATATATTGATACACCAACCATAAGAGTGTTCGTGGCTCTTATTAAAATTTTTTTTTTATATTCGGTTAAAGAAGGTATCTGTCAAAGTAAGTTATGAATTTCCATGGCTTTTCCATGAAGAGCGATTCTGATACTTTTCTATACCAATCTTGACATTTTTGCAGGTAGGTTCTCGTGTGAAAGAGTACTTACTGTTGTCATGGAATGTTATTTTTGCGAACTGTAATGTTTCTAGTAAAATGTTTGGGAAAAAGCCAAGCAGGACCGCCCATAGATCTATTGGTACCTATGGCTCAACATTTTCTTTGGGCCCCCTCACGTGTAGGACAAATAAGCTTAGGGCCCAGGCGTCCTTTTTTTAAATTTGTTTTTTTGTGGATTTTTTCAATTGAATCCATGCCTGCACGTCAATTAGTAGTACCATTGAGTAGAACCCTCACAATTAGCACCTCACCAGAACCGGATATATGCCGGTATATGCTGGACACCATTTTTGCAGTTGGTGGGCTGGGCCCCTTTGAAGCCCGGGCCCAAGAACAGAAGCCACACTTGCACCCCCCTCTGGTCAGCCCTGAAGCCAAGCGTTTGTGTTGCGGGAGGGTAAGACAGCAATATTTCTCATATTTCTAAGTTGGTTTCATAATCGCTAACTCATACGCAGTAAAATTCTCCGCCTGACGTGTTGTGGACGAACGAAACGGACATAGCCTTATTGCTTTTGTTTGTTTGCTCATTTGCCTTCTCATTTGTGTTTAAACAAAGACACAATTGAGCCAACATTGTGAACTGCTAAAAATAACAAATGAGCAGCAATTATGATGAAAAAGTTCACGTGCTATGTTGAGTCCGGGAATTGAACCCGGTTCTTTAAAATGGGTCTCCAATGCAGTAAACCACTATGCTAACTGGACAATATCATAATGGTGGCTAAGTTGCCATAGCAAGTGTCCAGTTAGCATAGTGGTCTAGTGCATTAGGGGCCCAATACAAAGACCCGAGTTCAATTCCAGGACTCACGACGGCACGTACATTTTTTCCGTCATAATTCCTGCTCACTTGTCATCATTAACTGTTCACAATATTGTCACCATTGTGTTTCTTGTGATAATTTTGTTTCTTTAATCTGTGTTTTTGTTTTAGTTTTTTAAATAAACAAACACCCGCTATAGAGTCCATGAATTGCAGAGAAAAACCTGACGGGTGTCTTCTTACTGCACTTTCTCTTCGTTGCACTTTTTTATTATTGCGAACTCGTAATTATTTGTTGAAACTTGCCATGTGCAGCAATGTCTAGTTCTATAGCCTACGACTAATATTTCGAATTGTAAGCTTTTATTCCAATCATGGTGAAATCAAATTCAAATCCTTTGTGCCTTAATATTCAAGTTACCTTCGCTCGCCTCCTTGTGTTAGGGAGCGTTTATGCAACGGCTCGTGTTTGCATTCTCGCAGCTAGAATTTAATCGCGGTGGCAAAGGTTTCGTTGCCGTGGTAACAACGCTACCTGGACTAGCTAATTCTCACATCGTTTAAGTAAATGCTTGCAGTCATATCATTATAAGAAAAAAGATTCCTCACGAAACAACTTTCTCAGTCGCTTCTGAACTCGCATTATTGACTGTGTTCGTTGCGAGCCGGCAAAGCTAAAACCGCCACCGTGTTGGAATTTCAGATGGTTTATAGCTTCTAGCTGCGAGAATGCAAAGGCGAGTGATTGCATAAACGCGCCGTTAGCAATCCAGATGTTTTACAATGCATTACACGTATAACACAAAACGTTACAAAACTAGATAAAGGAAGTCGCTTATTCCGTAATTATAAAATCGCAGCCAAAAATTGCAGAATCTAAGTTACATCGACGTGAGAATAAATTTCACATTCCTCAGGCTTCATATCACAGATGTCAAGGCAAGCCAAGGGTGACGACGTTTTGAACAGGCGTCGTTCTACTCTGCAGAGAACTATAAAGAACTTTTCCCCCGCCCCCAGCCTCGTTCCAATAAAAAGTATGTGGCAAAGCCACGAACCTGCATTACAGTGGTCCATCAGCACCTTTCGAAACCCCTGAATTTTCTATTCATGCCGATTCGTACACGTAATTTTTCAGATGTTTTGCATCACAACAAATATTTTGTTGCAGCAAGAGGGTTTTTTATTTGACAGTTTTAAACCTTTCTTGTCTCATCTGTTTAAGTGGACGGCTACTGAACAGAAAAAAAATACTAAGTCCCAACGTGCAATGCGAACTTGTAATTGGTCTCCAGAGAAAAGCAAGTAATTACAGCCGAGTGATCAGCATCCCAGACCAAAATACGAAGTGAACGCCGGTTCGAATCCCGTTACTGGACAAAAAAGAACTTGTACGGTTTCGGTAAAATTGTGTTATGCTTTGAAAGTGTTATATTTTGAAAATGCCACATTTGGAAGCATCTTGTATTTTTGTGGGTTACACGCAGAAGTCATGAGAGGGTGGATCGAGTATTTTATTTTTAACTCTTCTTTTCAGTTGTTTCTTCCCACAACCCCTTTTTTCCCCAAATGGTTTTCCCCTGTTAGCATTTTCGTTTTCAGCCGTCTTTTCTTCCGCTTCGGGGGATAAAGTTTTTCCAGAATTCGTTTTTTTCCCTGATTGTGTTTGTTTGCTTAAACCAGCCTCTTCGCTCTGATCTCACGAGTCAGCCCATGTTCTGTTTACCCCTTTGGCGAGAAAATCCAGTTACTCTGGTAAAGACAAAACAAAAAACAAAAAAATCAAAATAAAACACCGCCATTGTCCTCTAGTCAAATCAATAGGGATACATTTTTTTCCAGTTTGTTGCAACTAAGTATAAGCCAGATATGAGTGAGGGATTTCCAGTCCTTCAAGCGTTTTGGCACGGGTTATTTTGTCGCAAGCAAGACCTTCTGATATTAATACCAACCAAAAATCTGCTTCTACCAATTAAAATCGGCTAGTTTCTACTTGTATACCTCAAAATGATTTACCAAAATATAAAGACGTTTATTGGAGTTTCTTCCAATGGATGGCTCTGACTTGTTTGCCATTCTATTTCTTAGCCTTTAAATATCAACCTTTCAACCTCTAAAATTACTAAACAAATACTGTTTTTACTAAACTAAGTAGAAGCCTGAGGTTTTCCTTTTTAGTACAAGTTCGAAACGAGCTATTACTATTATTTACAGACTCCCATCCAAAATATAAAAAAACAGTCGCACAGTATACACACTGCAATTGTCCCTTCTTTTTCCTTAATTAAATTGCTTCAGAGGGAGTTTGAAAATAAACGTTTTAAGTTCGTAGGCCTATTGATGTAACGGTAAGTAATTATTTGAACGTCAAGGAATATCTTTTCGCAGTAACCTATTTCGTATCATATATATGGTTTAATGCGCCACACATTTCCTTAGAAAAATCGTTGGCTTCAATTAGTAAGACGCACAAATAAATGCGGAAATATTTTTTTAAAGGCACTTCGCCGAATTACTCGAGGTGCTAATTGCGGGAGCGAAACATCCCGCTTTACTAATGCTTTAACCTATTCATTTGACTCCTCCGCCAATGGAAAGGTCTCATCAAGACGGTTAAAATGGTGTATTTGAAGGTCAAAATCTGTCAAAAATTGACGAAACTATAGAAATTTGGATGGAATTAGCCAGCAGTAGCGTATCCTGCGCGTCGGTCAGATTCTGCTGCAGGAGTTCATGAAAACGTTCGTCTTAGGCTTTTGAATGATTAAATTAAGTCTGTTTAATGCTACAACTGACTCAGTTATATAACTGATATTTTCCAACAAACACTAAATATTCGTAAATACATTGAGCCGGCTATGGCGTTGTCAGAACCACAGATGTGTCTGGATATCTCAGGACATTTTCAGTCTCCCAGACATCCGGAATTTCGTGTCCCGGATATCTGGAAAATTGTTTTCAAATATTTTCGTATGTAAAGAAATAATGCTGACTATTGGGTACGGCAGTGATATACACATACTGTAGTTCCACGTCTGCGATGCGGGAAAGTATATACGCGGCACCAGGGAACGGAAAAATCGGGTCCATTCTTATTCCTTATGATAAGGCTATGTTACATTATCGTCTGCTGTCTCTATCTGCCTGCAACCAAGAGCCCTCTTGCGTATATTAATGGAAGGACAAATTTAAAAAAAAAAATCCCTCGATATTGTATGCAAGTTAATGCCCCATAGCGTCGAACCTGTATAATTTTCTTAAGGATGGGATTCTCCAAACTTTTTGTGTGAAATCCAGACTTTTTCACAATTTCCCATCCGGCAACACTGGCCGTCCCTGGCTCCCTACTTCCAATCCCGATCACGTGTCTCGAATGATACGTAAGTGCAAAATATGGCATGTACTGCGACGGGGATTTATATTAACCTGTATGATTTTTCGCTGACGACGTATTTTCAGTTTACCTCGTCAATTTTGTTCCGAAGGGGTAGGGAAGTTTGGTGACGATGAGATGAACAACAAAAAAAACAAAATGGCAGTTAGTGACTCAAGCGTTTATGAAATCCGTTTGTTGGCAATGTGAAACACGTTTTGGTAACTTTAAACGTCCCTTCGAGATGTTTTACAAATCCAATTTCGTCGGTGATTGGTAGGGACCCAAACCCCGTTACTAAAACGAATCCTTTTCCGTAATTCATATGTCGTGCAAATAAGCGGATCTGCCTGCCTGCTATCAGCACAGCCAACATAATTTCAATTTGTTGCGCATGGCTTTCAGGTAATTTACTCCCCTTCCCCCACCCCCTTCCTGGTAATTGGCGTCGTTGCTGTGTTTGCACACTGAGCCGACGACATCCGGGTGTGCCGTTAAGTGCGGTATTGCATAATTAATGAATTGCCCGCAGGGGAGGGAGGGAGGAGCGGGGGAGGGGAGGAAAGCAACGATATTCACTGGCCCACAGTAAAAGAACTCGATTCATTGTCTTTTACACTGGTTGGCAGCAAGGAGGTTCTTGGTGCACATTTTAACTGTTGGTTTAACTTACGCACGAATGAGACGTTTCATTTTTCGTGTTTGTCCTTTTAGACTGCCCGAGCGAACGCACTCAAGTACATGTAAATTTGTGGTTCTTTGTCTGCGTTTAACTCCATCTCTCAGCACATCCCATCTGGAAATCACAATCTTCGAAATTTTATTATCCTTGTGCCGTAAAATCTGACTACACTACACCAAGCTGTTTAAGTTTGGTTCAGATTTTTTCAGTAAAAGAATTATAAACCTACTAGCTATTCTCCCTTCCA
The DNA here is from genome assembly GCA_023313725.1 of Lithobius niger. Classification (NCBI taxonomy): domain Eukaryota; kingdom Metazoa; phylum Arthropoda; class Chilopoda; order Lithobiomorpha; family Lithobiidae; genus Lithobius; species Lithobius niger. The sequence continues at coordinate 5,939 of JAHWFP010047143.1, read as the reverse complement.
TCACCTCCTTCCCCCCCCCCCCTACATTCCCCCACTCCTGCACACCCCGATACCCCCTTCCCCGCACCCCCTGCCTGGGCCTGCCTGCCCACACTGCCTGCGTTTTTCCGTGTATGATGAGTTTGGTCCGTGCATTACCTAAGCGTATTACAAAAACATATTTTCAGGAAATAATTGCACAATTGAAATTTTTAATGCACAACAACGTATGTTTGCATTGGAAGGTGTAGAGTTTGGTAAGTACACTTCAACACGGATTTAAGGACAAGCGACCCTAAGGTCCCGAAATTGCGGGCAAAAGTGTCCTGGAGGTCCATATTTGACGACAAAAACGGTGAAGGAGCCGAAAGTGAGGGCATAAGTGTTCCGGAGGTCATATTTCACGACAGAAACGTGGAAGGTTCCAAAATGAAGGGAAAAAGTGTCCTGTTGGTCCATATTTGATGACAAAAACTATGAAGGTCCGGAAATCAAGGCAAAAGTGTCTCAGAGGTCCGCATTTGTCTATTTCAGGAAAAAACATTCCTAAGGGCTCTGAATCCTAGAAAAAGAAATTGGTGCATGTTGCTTTGAAATGTGGAAACTTTTCTCTAACAAAGACTTTCTCTAACTTCTCTCATTTTATTTTGTTTCCTTCTATGTATGGTCAACATGTTCTGTCTATGGTTTTTTTCTCTATACGTTTTCAACAAATTGTTGTACAACACAAATTTACAGAGCTGTGTTGGCTTCCTGCCGAACACTAAGTGCCGCAATTAGCCATTTCCAAGAAGGGGTGCGAGGGGCAAAATTTGGGGGCCCCAACTACTAGGTAGTTTTGAAGTCAGGGTTGCAGCCAACTTTTACAGAATTTTTGGTAAAATTTAGGCCCCTGCTTCGTGATTCTTAGGCCCCTGCATCCCGGGCCCGGGTGTCTTGCATCCCTTCTCGGAACCGGCCAATGGCTAATTGCGGCATTGAACACTACTCTACAAATCCATTATCTCTGTGGCCGGTGAGTTTGTTAATCCATCAGTATACTTCTAAATGTGACGTTACTTCCACTCAACAAGCACGTTTGGAACACACTGTTGAATTCGCAGAGTTGTGGCTGTAGTTTTGGAAGGTAAACCTATTGCGTTATGAATCAAATCGTAGTAGTTCACATAACTCGTAGTTATATCCGGACGAAGAGCAAAAGATCCAACTAATGACGATGCGTACATTTCAAGTTTTAATCATGATCCCAAAAAGATCGCTCTTTCTTTTGGAATTCAGTAAAGACGTTTGGTGATGCGTCGTCTTTTCGCTGGATGATGACGAACGTTATCGGCTAAAGCGTCGGTGGCTTTTTTTGTAGAGGGGGGGGGGGCAATTAAAGGTGCAGCTTGGTCTGGCCAATTAGGAGGGTGCACTAACCCAGCCTCGCTTTGGCTACAAAAGACAGGCTGCTGAATCTCCGGGAGACGAGTCGTTGTGTTCCCGGGCTACAACCAAAACTATTATGCCACTCGCAGGAAGGAGGGGGTAGGGGGAGAAAAGCTCTTACGCCCACGCACTTTATCCCCTATCTTCAACCGGTTTTTAGCGCCTTTATTTAAAGCGGTTGCCGTTAGCAACCAAAAACTCCAAGGAGCGTTTGACAATTATTGTTGGTTCACATTTCGTGTTGTGCACGTGAGAAAAATAAAAAGATGTTCGATGAAGCTGGCTCCAAAACCACCTATATGCCAAAGAAAAAAAAACCCAGCGTAAAAATGGGTGAGTCTATAATTTTGTGCTGAAGTTTACGTACATGTCATTGAAATAATATAGAGGGAACCAAAAACCAAATAACTTGATGGTTTTCTTTTCTAAAAATCACGTATTTTCCGATTTAGTCCCGAATTAATATTACGAATTAATTTTACAAGTATAGACCTAAATCAGTCGACCATTCCATCCTGCTGGTTCTTGTCTCTACTAACTGTTAGGTTGTCAATTTGTTTTCTTACCCTTTCCCCTACCTTCCGACCACTTCTCAAGGTTCGTGAAGCTCGTTGAGTCCACATAGGAAATTTCATTAAAAAAAAAAACCGGAATTCGTGAAACAGAACATCATACGATGCATTGGTCCGTAAGAGCATTATAGGCGCACGTTCTGAGCAATAAATGTTGTGGAGTGTATATTCAGGCAGACACATCCTTATTATTTATCAAGTGCTGAAGGCTTATTGGTTCGAATATAGTTATTTTAAAGAGGAACTTTGCGTGGTGCACACTAACAACGAAAACTAGTGCACTTAATTAAAATCAAACCAGGGAGTTGCTGTAAGACCACGAATGTTTACAGTATTTTATATCGCCGATGGCCGAGTGATTTTTTTTTTTACGGATTTATTGATCTGCAGTAATTTTGTTGTTGTAAATCAGACAATTTACCCATCACGTTCAAAAATCAGTTTGAAAATTGACTGTTGGACTGCAAAAATTTCATTTTCTCCCGAAGATTTTTTCCTGTGAAACGTAAAGTTAAAAACGAATAATTATGTTAAACTAAGGTAGTATATGGCTGAGTTAGCGTATTAACAAATATGAATTTTGAGGCGCAGCAACATTACAAATCCTAGAGTATTAAACAAATTAACTGAACAAAGAACTAGAGCACGTATCCCTATGGAACTCACAGCTGTGAAAGTACACAAATAAAAACGGATTAGAGTTCACTCAACGAAACGAAGCTGTAATTTGAACTCCAATTCTCCCAATTTGAACTTCAATTATAATTTGAACTCCAATTATAGGGAGCAAGAATTGTTTTTATTCCTTGGTAATTTCAGAAAGTGAACGCAATTTGTATTTGAATTGGCTATATCTGAAGTGTGGATGTGTTTAATTTATGTTTTATATACAGTCGCTTTCTTGTTAAGTGAGTTTAATTTGTGGAATTTCAGTGAACAAGCAATGTTTTTATTTCTTTAATGATTTCAGAAAGTGACCTTTTTTTTGTATCAAATGGGCCATCTCAGTGAGTGAGTGTATTTGTGTGTTTTTAATTTGTGTATTATGCAGGCATTTTATTATTTAGGGATTTGTTTTGGTTGTTTACCTTGAATTGGGTGTTCAAATTATAGTTCGTTGCGTTCGAGTAAATTCTGATCTGTTTTTATTTGTTTGCTTTCGCAGCTGTGAGCTCCATAAGGATACGAGCTCAAATGTTTTTTTTTTCTAAACGGCAAAGCCGTTTTTTGTTCTGTTAATTTGTTGGTTTGTTTCCTTTTTATTTCCATTGGTACGGCCCGGTTTATTTATCATGTGTACGTCCGCTCTCCGAGCAAATTTGTTTGTAAAGAGAAAAAAAAGGAGCATTACAGTTGCATATTTATGTCCATGCTCCATCCATGCTTTGGCCAGGTCTATTACTTGATGGCAACGCACTAGCGTGTGTCTAGGTTAGCGTGCGTCAGCTCGTAGTTGATTCTTCATTGCCGCAGGTAGTTGTTGGCTAGTAATCGCGGTAAACAGTCGAGGAAAACAATTAGGAAACAATTCAACCTTGTATTCAAGCCCGCATTGAAGAACTAATCAAGTCACTCAGTCAAGTCGGCCACCCAGTTTTGAGGCACCAAAGCCTCATGACACTTTAGACACTTTTTTAGACACTTTTTAGACACTAAAGTACCCATACGGTTTAAAACTGAAAGATTAAAGCGAACATCAAGATCGTTTCATTTTGTTATCAACAAAGAATTAGCCTTTTGACGGGCGACAATGTTAACTCGAACAAGATAGGCGACAACCCCGTTCCTCTTTTTCTGAAAATTCTCGTGCGCAAAGGAACTAGCACTGCCTGCCTGCCGTGCTAATAATCTACCTGGTTATAACCCGGACGGAAAACTGAATCGACTCGATAAGTGAGAAAACAATACAGATGCAAACCTATTTCTGTTGCCTTTTGAACTTAAAGGTTAGACTCCTGAGCTGGAATTGAACCTGGTCTTAATGGCCGAGGGTTCAAAGCCTGCTCAGGCAGTCTGACAACTAAGTCCAAAAGACAACGAAATTTATCTGTTACCTGGTTAAGCCGCCATGCTCACTCTGTTAGGCTAATACGTAATTTGAGTGTTGTACGGGGCATCAGTGGTATTATATTACGTAATAGCTAGGTATTTAATTGAGTTTTGAATTTCACAATTACTCGGCCGAGCGAGAGATGCTGTAACACGTTATGTCATTTTCTCTATATTTCGCCGAGCAGTGCTTTCCTGCTTCACTTGTATCATTTCTGCCCAGTGCTCCCCTTCTTATTTCGGCCACCGCCCCCACAATTCCTGAGTTAGGAATTTCGTCGTTGAACTGGTTTCTTTCACGCAACGGAGTTCCCTTGTCACCAAATTTGAACTAAATCCTCATTAAATTGCGAACGTTATTTTGTTCAAAAAAAAAAAAAAAAAACCACACAAACAGACATACAAAATACAATTCAGTCGAGTGTTAAAGAGTGTTCGCAACTTCACATTCCGCGTAAATTCTCACAGCAACGCACTCATTGTGCTATGAAACTCGCAGTGTTAATTGTGTAAATTCTCAGCGTATACATTCTGTTCTTGCATACATTGCAAATTGCTTAGACAATAGACACTTTACCGTCTTGGGCCTGATTGCTACTCCCAACCGAATGCTTCATGCCCTCAGCGTCACAGCTCCCAAAATCGTCATGTTTTTTTTCTGTTATAAAAAAGTGCAAAGCTGTTGTTGACCTGTGAAGCTGCAAATCCGTTATGAAACAGACTAGAGGGCGCAGTAACAGTTATGGTCTCATAAATGAACAGAACTGCAATACATCTAGGTTAAAGAATCAAATATGAAGCAACAGCAAACCAAACATTGGGTATATTTTGTTTATTAAGTAAGTAGACATAAAGCGTTATAAATAATATAAAAAAAATTGGAGATCAGGCATCAGGGTAAATTATACATTAGAACGTTTCATCCAAGTGCCATGACCCGGATTCGAACCGGCAACCCAATGCATCACCAGGTCACTGCCATGTGTATGATTTGCGCTGTGATTGCTTATTTCCAATTTCATTACTTCTTTTTTGTTCTGCCTTCAGGAAACTCCATAAAATGGATCAACGCTGAATTGTGGAAGGACAAAGCGATGACCAACAAACAAGTCGATGTCTCCCAATAAGTTCGGAGACCAAACAGGGGCAGCATATTCGAGCGACAGGTCTCACAAACACCTTAAGAGCCCCAAACCTTAGTCTGATTATACTGCCCGACGTAAAGCATAATAAACAAATGCTTTAGGTCCGGCAGTAACCAGACTAAGATTTGGGCTTTTAAGGTGTTTGTGAGACCTTTTCTCGAATATGCTGCCCCTGTTTGGTCTCCGAACGTATTGGGCTACATCGACTTGAGATTGAATCGGTACAACGTAGATTCACTAAGCGCCTCCACGGCTTGAGAGAATTAACATATTGTGAACGTCTAACTCAGACTGGGGTTGGATCTCCTGAGCTACGACGTATTACATTTGACCTCGTCCTCACTTATAAAATATTGCATGGAATGTTAAAAGTGGACCTCCCCTTTTTTGAACCTGTTCCGGATAATTTGTTCACGCGCGGCCATAAGTGGAAACTTGCAGCCCAAACTGCACGTACATCTACTGTTCTAAATCATAATTTAGATGTCCATATTGCAAACATCCGGTGTTTGACCCGACTATGGCATGCCATCATATTTGTATTAAATATTTTTTATTATCGAATTTTAATTTTCAGTATCTGTCTGAACATTTGTTAACGGAAGCAGGTTACTTAGTCAATAATGAATATTAAAATGTGATAATATTATTCAATAAAAATTTTGATGGCATGGCATATCTCGGAAATTCCGATGAGAACTTTGAGGTTGCGTGTTTGCACATCCAAATATTAATTCCATCCGTCCACATTGAGTTTAATGTGACT
>JAHWFP010047139.1:0-12885 GCA_023313725.1 Lithobius niger | reverse complement strand
GAAGTTTTAGTAGGTGGGATTAACTTGGCGAAGGGCTTGACGTTTTACATCACGATTTCAAACGGCCGAAAAGCTTGGCGGGAATCCTTAACAGATATTTTTTTTTTGGGAGATATTACTTACACATTTTTGGTTCAACTTGATAAAATTCATTATTTTCCCTTAGTAATTACGAGATGGAAAAGCCAATCCGGTTTGAAGGTTCTGTTTTTGGCGTTAGTTCCGTTTTGAGGGCAGCAGCCAGGTTTCACGTGGACTTAACACTTGCGCAGAACAGTGGTATGTGAAACTTTACAGAAAAGGTTGTTCGTGTTCCTTTGCTGTTTTGACTTTGGTTTACTTAAACCTTTCCTTAAACATCCAATGAGTGCGTCTTTAATTGATGTTTAGATTGTTTTTTTTTTCTAATAGGTTTATTATTTGTCGACCGCTTATTTAGTAGTGGGGAAAAGCAACAATTCTTTTGTTGCTATTGTTGTCGTACTACGTACTCTCGTGTTCATTGTTGTAAGCAAAATGTAATGTTCATTAATGCAAAATCAAAATGCTGTCTGCGGCCTTGCAGTGCTGGAAACACCGGTTCTCGTCAGATCCCCGAAGTTAAGCCGCATTGGGCTGGATTGATATTTGGGTGGGTGACCGCCTGGGAATCTGGCTGTTGCAGACATAGGGCCTTAGGGCTTCAGGCAGATGACCAGGAGTGGTTAACGCTCGTTAAACCCTTTAAACCCTTTTTCAAAATGCTGTAACTCGGCGCCTAGAATAGTTTTGAGGTTGATTGGTAACTCTGAAGTTTGGTTTCCCTAATCCCAAACTACCAAAAGCACGTTCCATGGGCAAACTACAGTTATCTAAAAAATGCCAGCTTTATTCACCGCATGGTAGAATTTATTTTCGTCAAACAAGAAATGGCGGTAGCCTGTAACTAATTTGGCAAACATCAACGTTATTCACATCGGTCTTTTTCACAAGAACACCGTTAGGCTGTGTCACTGACAGTGACTTTTAAGGTGGTCAGACGACCAAAGTCTCACAATCAAACGAAGTTTTAGCCTTTCCTGTCAGATCGTTATACATCAGGTGATTGAAAACAGTCGGAACTGCCTTAGATGTAAAAAAAAAAAAAAAAAAAACCACGTGTTTAGCATGGTCATTTATATTTCATCTGGATAGGAGTGACATAAATGTTATCATTGAATCAATCTTAATTACAGAAGAGGGGGAAACCACCACCGACAAGGGTAAGCTGTTACACAATGGCTGCAAATATTGGCTGTGGGACAACAGATACCAAGAAACTCGGCCACTTCGTAAATAATTTGTATTTTATGTTAACCAGGCAACGCAGGCAAAGGAATAGCCAGTCTGACGTATGACGCCATCATGGGAAGCAGGGAAGAGGACGTGAGGTGTGCTTTGGCGTGTAACGTCGTTCTAGCTGGAGGAAGTACACAATTCCCGAGGTTTGAGAAGAGACTCAAGAAGGAACTCCACCAACTCAACAAAAATGAAGAACTCGAATTCAATATCGTCGCCCCACAAAAACGAAACTTGAGCGCTTGGAAAGGGGGTTCGATGTTGGCCTGCACTGACGCCTTCAAAGATTTTTGGATTACCAAAGAAGATTATGAAGAAAAAGGAGATTGCGCCTTAAGCAACAAAGTGAAGTTTGTACTACCGTGCCCACCTGACTCAGCATCTCACTAATTATCACAACACTCACTTGCCTCTGCAAACAGCTAAAAAGTTATCTGCCAATGGACTGAAAACAATAGTTAAAAGTTATTACCATTGAATAAAAGGTATGCCTGCCATGCCCGCCTGACTCGGCATCTTGTAATATTACGTCTTCCATACCAGCTTTCCGGTTCCCTGTCTCCTACCAACTGCCCCAAGGAGGATTATTGGAGCTCGCACCGCAAGGTGTGCTGCCCCAGAGGCGCGCATCCTCACAATCTCATTATTTATTGCAATACTCACTTGTCTCTGTAAACAGCTAAAAAGTTATCTGCCCATGAATAAATACTAGTATTTAAATACTAGTAACGATGAACAGTATCAAAAACTATTCCTGTTTTTATTTTATTTTTGAGACAAGAAGCCTGCATAAAGGATTTCACGACACCTTGCCACTAAAAAAAAGTTTGTTTTTTTTCAAAAATGCGCATTACTACCTTCCAACTGGGGGTAGTCAGCACTCATGAATCACACTACTTTATCAAGTGAGACTCGGTCCCCAATAAAGAAATAAAGAAATCTGTAGCATTAGCACTCGACCCGAATAATGTTCAGTCCTCCTACCACTTTGAGTTTTATCACTGAACATGTTGAATTTTAAAACATATTTAAGTGATTAATAATAATAAACGTTTAGTTCAGTAGCACGCAGGTCAGGAAATGACCCTGGAAGGTCGCTGATATCCAGCCTGAAAGTTTTAAGGTAAACCAATGAAATACATAAATGGCTAGTGAAAGTTAAAAACTGAAGTGTGAAGTAAAGCTAGAGCCATTTACAATTTTTTTTTAACTTAATGTAATAATAATAATTAAAAAAAAAAACATGGAGCCAACCTGCAATATAGCGTGGCAGGACAGTTTGAATATAAAATACAAAATTTCTACAATGTTTGGAAGGTTTCCGGAAGGGTTGTTAAGGGTTGTGATTAAGTTCAGTGTTAAGTATTAACTAGCGGAGTCGCTCGCTTCGCTCGCTCAATCCGCGGCGTCTCACTCCCCCGCCCTCCGCCGCCCGGGCTGCCTCCCCCCTCGTTAAGTTGCCGTTCGGTCGGTAGATGGCATCGTGTGTTCGCGCTGCTGGACGTTGCGTTCTGGGCGCTGCAGATGCAGATGACTGCTTCGTATGTCCTGCTTGCTGCTGGCTGCCTTGCGGATTTTGTGTAATTATCCTTGTGTTTAACTGAGCATAAGTAAATTTTTGAGTAGGGTTAAATAAGTACGGATCCAAACCACTGTTAGGTACCGAGGTACGCCCATAATTACTAGTGGCTAGTACCATACAGTACTATCACTACTATGCATACAGATGTCTCAATTTGCCAACTTCCAACTGCGGTTGCGTTCTTTCTAATTCAGGATGACGTGGATGCTAAGTGGATGACTCTAATTTGATTCATTGGGGAAATTTGGGAATGTATTCTATGTATGAAGGGTAATAAAACCGGTCTACCACCAATAGGGACCGATGTACGCCCATGTTACTAGGGGCTGGTGTCCACTGACCAATCTATTTTTCTCTCATTTTTAACTTTCAACTGCAGTTGTGAGGCTTACAATTGAATTGGATGACTCCAATTAAATTCATTCGAAAGGTGGGAATGTCTTCTTTTTAACAAGGATAATTTAAAAGGTGTACGACTGATAGGCACTGAGCTAAGCTCATGTTACTAGGGACTAGTACGTTAAGAGTTAGATTCTAAACATCGGTCATTATTTTTTTTCAATGTTTTAAAAACTAGAAAGAATCGTATGATAAATTCAAAGATTCAACCGCTTTCTGTGGCATAAGATTTGTGTTAGGATTATTCCTGGATCCGATTGACTTGCTTGCTTGTCCCCAACAATCTAAAAAGTTGTATTACGAGAACGCCTACAAACATCAAGGATAACGGTTCTTATGTAAGCCGCAGTTTGATCTTCCACGTCAAAACGTCAAATTTTGGAACGCTACAGTTTTCCCCAAAACTGACATAGACCAACGAAATTCGAAATTTTGGGTAATGTCATAACTACTTCACTGCATTACAAATTTAAATACAACAATTGAACCGTTCGGCGTCCACAGAATGGTTCAATTGTTCAATGGTTCAATTGTGCAGCTGACTTTTTCTTTCAGATTGGGCAGTGTTTATTTGTAACCTTCCCCGCTTGACGGGACCTAATAATTATCAGATTTTGTTGTTTTTTTGGTTGGGACTTTTCGTTCTCAACGAGACATCAAAAGATCGAACCAAAGAACCAATTTAAAATTTGTGTGGTTAAAATGTAGGTATTAAAAAGGCCTAGGAACTTTTGAAAGTTATTTTAATGTGACCCTTTATCTCATAAATGGATCAATTACATTTGCTAACAAAAAAAATCAAGTTCCACACCCTTATTTAAGTTCTCCTAATAAGCAATAGTTGAGTGAAGAAGTTGTATACTAAGAGTGTTCTGTGGAGACATCTTGAAGCAATTTGTAGAAGAGAACTTGGTACCAAAGTAAAAATTAGATTGCATATTACGACAAACATTGCGACAAATTACCACTATTATTGTAAGGAAAACGTGCCTCGTTTTTAACCAAAAGACACGTTGGATTAAAAATGGTGTACAAAACACCGATGTCTTTACACCCATCCTGTATCAAGTTTCATAGAATATTATTATGATAAAAAAAAAACACACCGTTTGCTTGCATCCGTAACATAGTCATCGCCTGATTGACAAAAGACACCAAGAAACCAACCAGAGGGCAAGGATTTTGTACCGAGTTTATTGAAAAAAGCTGTACGTATAGTATTGGTATTACTAGCTTCAAAACCTTGTATGCTCACATCATGGGTGGGGGGGGGAGGTCTCAGAAGCTGAGGCGTTTTTAGGAATTTTGACTGCTGAAAGTGCAGCTGACTTTTTCTTTCAGATTGGGCAGTGTTTATTTGTAACCTTCCCCGCTTGACGGGACCTAAAAAATTTATGACCCCCCCCCTCGAGAGGGTCCAAAAAATGCACGACCCCTCCAAATTCCACCGGCGCCCACTCCCCCTTCCCCTGCGATAAATAATGACCGGTCCCTAATGGGCTTCTCTCAGCAGTTGTTAATAGTGTTCATTTCTAAATTTCTATCGGCCTAGTTCAATTCAATAGTTTCGAAGATGTTTTCCAATCATTCTGCATGGACACTGTCGTATAATCTTCTGTTATATCGTCGTTGAGCAGTTGCAGATCTTCGGTTTTATCTTCATCTGTTTCACTGCGGGCGTCTTCGAGCTGGATATTAAAAAAAAATAGTATAATCATGCTGCAGTCATTGAGAAGCTATAACTTTTTTTTTGCGCGTTTGTTTTTTCAGCAAAAACTTAAGATATAAGCAAGTTAAGTAGCGATTGGAGGAGGACTATCTTTTTTTACGGAAATATAAAGTACTTTGTGTTGAGACTAATTTTCTGTTTTACTGCTGCCATTGAAGCCAAAAACAAGCCGTGAATAAGTGAAATCAGCCGGCAAATTATTATCCATGCTACGCAGGTGGCCTGCAAATTAAACTGATGACTTTCGGAAATGCTCCAGTGATAGAGAGGGAGATACAGAAGGGTTTCGGGGAATATACACCAGACCTGATACTGATGCATGTGATGTAATTAATGGTGGCAGCCGGATTTTTTTTCGGGGGGGGGGGGCCGGGGGATAGGTCCAAATGCAAGGGGGGGGTGTCATAGGAACTAGTTATTACGATCATCATTCTAAGAAAATGTAAAAACGCGCTTGAAGACTAGGGCGCTAAGATTTAATTAAGTGGTTCTCAGGAATGGTACAAAACAAAATTGACGCGAGCGGGCCACGTTTTTTTATCTACGTTTTATTCGTGATTTTTCAGATGCAGGTTATGGCCTTTTTTTTTTACCAAACAAAACAAAATCAGTAGCTTGCATTTTGTTGTGGCGTACGATGGGGCGTCGGACGAACATCTAACTGGAAAATCGTCTAATGGGATAATTGTCTAGAATCTGCCTAAATAAAAAATCTGGAAAAGCATCTAAACGGAATATCGTATAATGGATAATTGTATAATGGATAAACGTCTAACTGGATTAACGTCTAACTGCGGTCCCTGATGGGGCGTCGGACGAACGTCTAACTGGAAAATCGTCTAATGGGATAAATGTCTAAAATCTGCGTAAATAAAAAATCTGGAAAAGCATCTAAACGGAATATCGTATAATGGATAATTGTATAATGAATAAACGTCTAACTGGATTAACGTCTAACGGCGGTTTCTGATGTTATATGTATAGCCGCAGCGAGCGCGGCAGCGCGAGCGAGGTAGGGATATTAGACAATTTCCATTATACGAATTTCCAGTTAGACGCTTTTCCATTATACGAATTACCTGTTAGATGATATTCCGTTATACTGTTTTCCGTTATACGTTCTTCCAATTATGCGATTTTCCAGTTAGACGATTATCCCTCGCCCCTTTCTGATGTTATATGTATAGCCGCAGCGAGCGCGGCAGGGATATTAGACGATTTTCCACTATACGAATTTCCAGTTAGACGCTTTTCCACTATACGAATTTCCTGTTAGACGATTTTCCGTTATATGAACTTACTGTTAGACGATTTTCCGTTATACGTTCTTCCAATTATGCGATTTTTCCAGTTAGATCCCTCGCCCCGAGTACGATGTGTACGTTTTAATGCCAGGAACGGCGTTCAAAAGTCGCACCTTTCATAAAAGTCATTTTTTAGATTCAAGTTTTTAGTAGTGACATGTGCACGAACGACCCTAAGATTCGTTTCGAGGCGATCATGTGAATGCAGCAGAGACCTGATGTGATCATCGGCTCCAGAAAATGTTTCGTGATCAGTGCTGATGAATGATGGGAACTTTTTTTTTAGACATTGTCATAAAAAAAATTTCATGCGCTTAGAAAAAACCCAAGCGTGAGCTCCTGAGAACCACTTAATTAACTTTTAGTGGCCTTATAATGCTAAGTAAAGCCCAAAATTGGCACATAACTAAAAACTTGTAACAAGAGGTTTAAGTCTCGACCCAAGACCATTATCAAATAAAAAAGGTAAAAAAAAAAAAAACACGCAAAAACACGGGTAATGAAGGGAAAAACAACACCCTTCTTCACCAGGCTAGAATACGTCTAAACGGCTCTTGCACTTTTGAAACCATAGTGCATTAGCTTGACATCCCAACCATGGTATAAATTATTTATTGGTGAGAATCTCACGGTTATCGATTTTTAACTCACGGCTGCGATGAACTGCCCGGCTCGACTATGCAAATCTGTCTTGGGGATCAGTCCCTCGACATATTTGCATAGTCTCGCTAGGCAGATCATCGCAGCCGTGGGTTAAAAATAGATACCAGTAACTATTACTTAATTTCGCATCTAACTGGCTGGTCGTCTTAAGACCGTTTAAGCAGATCGTCCCCACCACACCCACAAGCAGGTAGCCACTTTTTGAGGCTTGAGTGACGAACTTTTGAGTTTTTATGCGTGAATCGCATGGCCGTAGGAAGCGGTACGGCTGGTGCGGCATTTGCCGTACCACTTTTCGGCACACAAGTTTTAAAATATCATATATCCAAACACAACGTGTCTGCTGTCGTCAAACATTTGAAGCGGCCCTGCCATGCGCGATGGCTTTCCTGCCGAGCTTTGATGAGCAGCATCTTTTCCACTATGGTTTATAGCATAAAACTTGGCGCTTATAAACTATCACGTAGTGGGATAGTATACAAGTCCATGCATAAACAGAGCGCTACTTCTATTTCCCCGCACCTTATGAAGGACAATGAACTTGACCAAGAGAAGGGAATTTGGGGGAAAAAGAATTAAAAGAAACGGTAAAGTAAGTTTCAGCAAGTGGTCAACACCAATCTTTGAAAAAACCCCAACACAGCAGCCAACCGATTATAACTTTCTTAAAAGTACGTTTTGTAAGTCAGTAATAACGGTAAAAGAAAGATCGCCTACATCCACAAGGGGAGGGGGGGGGGGCGAATTACTTATTACATGCTACGTTTATAATGGTAATGTTATAAAATGAACTGATGTAAATAAAAAATAAATGACAAGGTAAAGGATAAACGAAGCAGACAAGCTGCATTAAAGACTGGTTTTGCTAGGATACAAGATACACTAATCTGAGAATTAAATAAAGGCCAACCTCCCCGACCGGGTCTCGAACCAAGGACTTCCCCTGACTTCACGTAATTTGGATACTGTAACAATTTGTATAAACGCAAAAATTTGCCATCTTCTGATCAAAATCATATACTTAATAGCACAAAGTAGCTTCATGGCCAAAATTGAAGGGTGGGGCCACCAAGTAAAAATTCGCTGTCGGTCAGGAAAATGCACCCCAGTCGGTGGAGCGAATTAGAAAAAGCAAAAAAAAGTCCTAAAAATTCTCTGCCCCCCCCCCCCACCATAAATTTCTAAAAAAAGAAAACTTTAAACATTTGTTCAAAACACTGCCTCCAAATAAGACACTACCCCCTACAGTGCCAGAAATTGCTTCAACTTCCGTGGTTCTGCCCGGGACCCTGCTGTGGGAACTTCATAGTGCTACCCAGACCCCCCTAGCTGATTTGGTTAGGCCGTACCACTTTTATTTTGCTTCCTACGGCTCTGGTGAATCGGGTTGTATTGTATTTGTAATAGGAGGGGGGGGGGGGGTATAGAATAAAAGGATTTCATTTTAAGGCCTATCCCGCAAGTAAAATAAATTCTACATAATATTTGAAACTTTATTCTCGACTTGTCTCCATCTTGCCTTCAAACAACTCGACCTCGATCAACTTGTCAATGGACTGTCTCGACCTCATCACGTCCAGGGAGGACTAGAATTCCAACATTTTCTCGTCGCAACAGTAACACACACTATAGCCATTATTGTTATATCATTTACCTTTCCGTTTTTACAAGTCCGGTACGCCATTAGTAGGATCATGTACGTCCAGACGATATGCATGGATTGCAAGCACAGCAACGCTGAGAAGAGAGACCATCGAGGAACCGGTCCCATTACCGCAAAAGCATTCAAATAGAAAGAGACGATTAATCTGAAAATAGATACAACTGAATATAATCTACATGTCGATGAACCATTCCAGAGACTAGTATTACACCTGGTAGGTAGAGGGGGGTGGAGTCTCCCCTTTCACCCAAAGACCCTTTGGCAAAAGTAGACTAATGAGGCATTTCTTGCAATTTAACAAAATTAGAAATTTCGGCTCTGTAAATGTTAAAAAGGTACAAAGGGGCTGAAACTTCGTGTTTTATAGGGGAAAGGGCAAAGGGATTAAAGTAGTCCCCATCCCCACCTTAGACCCCCTAGCCAATTTTGTTTTCCCCTACCCTCCCAACTTCCAAAGCAACATTTCTGGATGCGCCACTGTTGGAAACCATGGTCTTTTTTTTTTTCCTTTTCCAATTTATGTGATAAGGAGTTCAAATCGAACCAGGTTTTCTACTCGCATGTAAACTTGAAATTTTCACTGACAAGTCCTTAAATGTCCTTTCACTGACAAGTCCTTAAATGTCCTTTCACTGACAAATCCTTGAATTTTCACCGACAAGTCCTTAAAGTCGTTTCGTTGACAAACCCTCGAATTTTTACTGACAAGTCTGTCCTTTCACTGACAAATCCTTGAATTTTCACCGACACGTCCTTAAAACTCCTTTCATACTGACAGTGTCCTCGAATTTTCGCTGACGAATCCTTAAAAAGCCGTTTACTGACAAGCCCTCGAATTTATACTGACAAGTCAGTAATGGTCCTTTTACTCACAAATACTCGAATTTTCACTGACAAGTCTTTTAAAATCATGAAAAAGTCAGGGATTTTTAAGGACTTGTCAGTGACAATTTGAGGACATCACACGAGTAAGAAAGAACAATGAGACACTTAAAAGATACATTTGTTAAATATGAAATCTATTATCAGACCAGAGGCAAGATGTAAATAGTGACACAGATGAAACGCACAAACACAGCTGTATTTTTGCTATTTTATTATTATTATTATTATTATTATTTTACTTTTATGTTTCAACGCTAAGTTGCACGGTGACATAATTTTTCGCATAATCCCGTTTCGCATAATCGTGCATTACGTATTTCTGTTTCGTGTAATTTTTTTTTGCATAATTTGAAAACATTTGCCCGTTTCGCATAATCCAGTTATACAAATCAAATAAAGATTGGTTGGCATCTCTACTATACTAGCATCTCTGATGTTATGTGTTGGCCGCAGCGAGCGGGGCAGCGTAAATGGGAACATTAATTCACCACAAAAAATTTCGAAAAAATGCGAAACACCTTCCCCCCCCCCCCCCAAGCACGATCACCGAGATTGCAAAATCACACATTATAAATCACGATAACAATAAATATGGAAAGATGTCGCATTTGTGCTGTTACAGGGTTTAACGAACGTTAACCATTCCTGGTCATCTGCACTAAGCCCTAAGGCGCTATGTCTTCATGTTACAAGTAGGCCTCCCAACAATTAGTGTCGCTTTGTGCTTATGTCCCGGCTCATAAAAGTTGACTTTATCCTTGTTTTTCAAATTACTCGTCAGCAACTGAACGTTGAATCCTCCGTTTATTTCACACCAATCTCCCGCCTTACGCGAGGTCATCAATTAAATTTTTTTTTATTATTATTTCCACATTGTAAACAAATCCACTACGAAGCCTTGGCTCGTATGCAGTAGATGTTTTGATAAATTAGGTTAAAAACAACATAACCAGCATATCTAACAAAGATAAACTCACAAAACTGGTATGATGAAAAGAGAAATGGCAAAAAAATTGATATAATTTTGTTATACCACTAATATAATAGGCTACATTGACTATACATAGAAAAGAGTTTTTACAACAGAATAGATATAAAATAAAAAATCATCCCCCCAGAAAATTTTCTCCTTTCCCCTTTTTTTCTTTTCCTTTTATCCTATTTGACATTTTAACTTGCAATTAGCCAGCTCCGTACTTTCTTTTTTAACTCCCAATTTTTTCAATTTTCCACATTTCGTTATTACAATTTAAAAAAATTTGTGGATCGTAATAGTCTTTAAGTATGCATCCAAATTTATTCTGTATCATTGTTGACTTAATACACATTGTTTTTGTGTTACACTGTTTATTAATTACTATTTTTTTCATCTCTTTTCATCATCATGAAGTAGAAATTCTTTACAATTATCACATAATTTCGCAATTCACAATTTTTAAAATTTTCATTGTTTATGTTTGTCTACTGATGAATAAAATAATCGTGTTGCAAATAAAACTTTTATAATTTTGTTTTTCAATTTTTGGAGTCCGTCTATGTCTTTTTTCTTTTCAAATCCATACAATTCTACAACATAAAGTAAATGTGATTTTTACCCATGATTCATACACAACATTTTTATTTTCCTTATTCAACATTTTTTTAATACTTTTGGCATGATTTGGCGAAGATTTTTTTTTATTACAAGGCTAACTTTCCAACGTTAAATATAGTTTTTTTTCACTCAGTGTGTTATCACTTTGTGGAATAACCTGCTTAAATTTGTTGTGTCAACCCCTACTAGAATTTTTTCAAAGTTGGTCTTGATTTTCTCTTTTAAAAGTTAGGTGCGACGGGGCCCTGGCGAGCCTGTGCCGCCATTTTGCTTTATTCTATTCTATAGTGCTAGATATTAATTACTTACTTAAATGGAAATACGCCAATACGCAGAATTACCCAACCGCCTGTGAATATGAAAAATGAAACGTCTGCTGCCCGTTGGAGTTTTACATATATACAGGCCTTGGCAACCTGAAAAAGAAACATTGTTCCAGTGAATGAAAAGACGGATTTAAAATATATCCCAGTTTCAGCCCTTTTAAAGGTGGGTTGCCACGGAACGAAAGTTTTCAGCATCTAGCACCATCTAGCACTCTCTAGTTCTATCTAGCAAGCAAGCAAATGAATGCACAAAGGAACATCTTTTTAATCGGTAAACAAGCCACGTGCCTCCTTAATTATTGAGTAAAAATTTGGTACGTCCTTGTGCACCTGGAAGCAAGCTGGTAAGGTTACGATATTACTATCACTAGATGGCGCCACTGTAGAATATAAAGAAAATACCGTGGCACCACCTAGTGGCAGTAATGTCGTTAATCTTTACAGCTTGTCGTTAATCTGCAGCGATCAAGCACTAGCGAGAACTCAATGGTGCTAGATGCCGAAAACTTTCATTTGAAGGCAAGTCACTTTTACGTCTGCCATAACGACAAACTGTATCAATTTTATTGCTTTGTGACACAATTTTAAAGCGAAATTCGATCAGTTTCGGCCTTGCAGTGTCGGCCTACAATTGTAAATCTACTGGCCAATTATTATTATTATACAAAATTATTAGTATACTTATACACAAAATTAGTTTACAGTACAATTGCAAAACACAACAAAACAGCCAAGTTCTGTTTTACATTAAAGGCTCATTTGTACATAGCATAACATAATGCAGTAGACTAATATGCTCTTCAGTAAATATTGGCAGAACAGATATCTGAGATCGGTTAGATGTAGGTTCAGCATTGATGTGAGAGCTGATCGACATCAGCAAAGTGTCTGGATAAGGCCGTGAAAAGAAAATGTTTCGTTTCACAGGTCAAAACCGTTTCGAAACGACCAGGCATCCAGGCTTTTTTTTTTCAAAATATTCTTTATTTTCATTGATACTAGGGCAGCCCCCGTGTATGGCCTATATGGCGTATATGATCATTGTTGTAATTTCCCGTATGCTTGAAAATACTGCGACACCTTTGGGCAGCCCCCCCCCCCCGTATATGGCCGGTTTCTGTAGAGCATTGTTGTTATTCCTGTTAGCATGAAAATACTGTGATTTTCCCGCTAGCAGTCGCTCAAGTTTTCACTAGATTTAGTTAAGACGCAGGGTTAAAAGACATCGAGGCCTAGATTCTGTTTACAGCTTCTGGTTAAACATGGTGATACCAAGGGGAAAAGACAGCTTCTGGTTAAACATGACGACACCAAGGGGAAGGGACAGCTTCTGGTTAAACATGACGACACCAAGGGGAAGAGACAGCTTCTGGTTATTAAACATGGCGATACCAAGGGGAAGAGACAGCTTCTGGTTAAACAT
>JAHWFP010047138.1:23206-54598 GCA_023313725.1 Lithobius niger | reverse complement strand
ATTTGTACCTGCAAGAAAACTCCGATCGCGTCCCGCGTGTAGGAATTGCACGAATTGTAATTTTCAAGATTTAAAGTGCAAAGTTTGTGAACTACACGACTCACCGTCGGTAAAGAAGATTTTAAATTGTTGGAGGAGGACGGATTTACGTAAGTTGAGTGAGGGGCGTCGAAGTGGTTCGGTAGCTTCCAATTCTAGTGCGTCGGTGATTAAAACACCTCTCGATGTTCGTTTACAAGCCCTGAGTACTGATGTGAATGCGCCTTTAGTTTTCCTGTCTGATGAGACGATCGCTAGTCATTCGGGGAATCCCCCTATTCAGCTGGTTGCCCCAACCGTTTCCATGGAAACCGAGGTAGTGATTTCTCCGTCGGACTCGTTTCCGTTTGGCGATGACACGCCGCTACGAGAGAGTAATTTGCAAATGGTTACTTCTGAGGTGAGAAAAGCAACTAAAGCTGATATGAACGTTCAAATGGACATTATGCGATCGACGGTAACTGTCGAAGTTAATTCTAATGTGGATAAACGCTTTGACGCATTTGAAAACTGCATTATAAATTTATTGGAGTGAAAGGAGCGGCTGCTTTGCCTCCGTCAGCGGTGCCATCTGTTGAGCAAACCCCGCGTTTTCAGCTTAGCGTTCCCAAGGTCAAGGTCGTTGCCGACGATACACAAAATGGCGGCTCTCATACAGCCGAATGTCAAGCTCCGTGTGCCAAGAAGACGGACGATGTTTCTAAAATCAAGAAGTCGACGAAGAAAGAAAGTAAGGTAAATAATGATGTGGTGAATAAAATTAAAAAGCATGGCGAAGGGTCTGATGTGGCAATGGTTTCAATTCAAGCGGACAAGTTCGGGCCGAAGTTTTTGTAAAGCGGGCGGAGCAGTGGTTGAAAATAAAAAACCTCCTGAAAGGTCTAAAACACACAAGCCTTCGTGTGATACTAGATCTTGCCCAACCCATTCATCTCCTTGTCGAGAAAAGACGCAGACGGAGTCGGGAATTGCCACGGGTAATGGTGACACCCAAGAAAAAATAGACCCGATTTCGGCGTTGCAAAATACGGTTGCGTCGCTCCAATCGGAGATCGATCGTTTAAAATCGGGGAAAAAATTGCTGAAGTCACCAAAATGTCAGATTCCATCCGTGAAAGGAACAAAGGGAATCTTGAAGGGCGATTGCACGCATCGTGATCATAAAAATAATTCTTCCAAACGCCGTTCTAAGGATCTCTTAGGGCACGAAGTTGTTGGCTCACAAAACGCCAATAAGCATAAATGCCCAACTGCCTGTGATACGCCCAAACGCCCGGACGCTAACAATACGTCCAAACGCCATGCTAGTAAATCTCCCACCAAGGTATTGAAGGACGATTCTGGAATTACATTAAACTGTTCATCAAAACGCCTGTGTAGTGCTTCGGTGAAAATCAATGGGTCTTCAGTTATGCACCATGCATCAATAAAACCACATGTTGGTCACAAAACTTTGCATAGATCTAACGCCATTTGGCTTCGCCCATTCGACAATGGGATTACATCCCGGAGCTGCATCACAAATCTCGGCATGATGATTTTATTGAATCCCAGCATCCAGCATCCAGCATCCATGTCATTCTATGAGGAAGACGAGGCCATTCTTCGTGTTGCAATGCGTGCTAACTCCCACGCTAAATTGGCTTATTATGGGACGGCCAACACCATAAAGCACTTGATCGCCGAAAAACCGGAGCTTGCGGACCACCCCTTGATTGAAGACTATCGGAATTTGATGAAGAGAGCTTCTTCATTCCACAAAGATTGTTTCGCTTGGAGTTCGTGCTTGCTTCTTAACATGGTCTTCAGACGGAGGGACGCTGTGCTTTAGTCTGCTGTCAACACTCCAAAGGAAGTCCTAGGACAATTACGCTTAATCCCGATCCATGGCTCGACTGACTTATTCAGAGCCAAACTCCTTGAACTCGCCCCGGAGTTGCGCGATAAGGGGAAACCTGTCTCAACCACAAAACCTCCTTTCTTTAGCAAAAAGATGAAGAACGCAAGTTATGGTTATCCCAAGAACGGCATGATGATTTTATTGAATCCCAGCATCCCGAATGTAAACGCCCCCATGATCAGACTCCTTCGCGACATGAAATTTTGAAAAGCCGGAAAGTGGATTTTGTTGATTCCCGCCGTTTCGGGCGTGGAGACTCTGAATATCCGGACGAATATGACTCAACCGCGGATACTGATGATTTTTCGGATGAAAAAATTATGGCGAAGGCGCCGGCTGCAGGCTCAAAATCCGACATTTTTGAAGAAGGGCCGGATTTTGTTCACTGGGACATTTTTCATGCTGCACTGATTCGTAGCCTCTCCGATTCGAAGGAGTACTGCAAAGATTTTGTTCCCCTTGAAGTTAATCCGTACGATTCCCCAATGGACACTCTTGCAAGCTCTGGGGGTGAGCGTGTAGCTCCGCTTCATATACCTCAATCTGCCGTTGCATTTTGTCAGCTCTTGAACCAAGAAAGTTTGACTCGCAAGCATGAAAAGTCAATTTCAGTTTCAAAGCCTTTTCCCCCTCATGACCCAAAACTCAAGAAGCATTTTTTCCGGTCTACTGGAAGGGGTGCTCCTAACAAGCGTCGATTTGAAACCTTTGAAGCTGCTGAGTACATTCCCGCGTACCAAACAATGGAGGCTGATTCGACTTTGAAGACCTCCTCTTCTATTTCGGTACCCATGTCATTCTATGAGGAAGACGAGGCCATTCTTCGTGTTGCAATGCGTGCTAACTCCCACGCTGAATTGGCTTATTATGGGACGGCCAACACCATAAAGCACTTGATCGCCGAAAAACCGGAGCTTGCGGACCACCCCTTGATCGAAGACTATCGGAATTTGATGAAGAGAGCTTCTTCATTACACAAAGATTGTTTCGCCTGGAGTTCGCGCTTGCTTCTTAACATGGTCTTCAGACGGGGGGGGACGCTGTGCTTCAGTCTGCTGTCAACACTCCAAAGGAAGTCCTAGGACAATTACGCTTAATCCCGATCCATGGCTCGACTGACTTATTCAGAGCCAAACTCCTTGAACTCGCCCCGGAGTTGCGCGATAAGGGGAAACCTGTCTCAACCACAAAACCTCCTTTCTTCAGCAAAAAGATGAAGAACGCAAGTTATGGTTATCCCAAGAACATGCCTCAAGAACAACAAAAGGATGGAAGAGTTGACAAGCAACTTAAGAAACCAGCAACTCCCGACCGCCCTAGGTCACGGTCGCCCTAGGTCACGGTCGCCCTTTCCGGATAATGCCCTTCTCCAGAGCAGGGGAAGGGGCAGAGGATTTGGCAGGGGGCGTGGATCCTTCAGAGGAAGTGGATCCTTCAGAGAAAGTGGATCTTTCAGAGGAAGAGGACGACGCCCTCGCTATTGACGGGGGCCTGCCTCAGCCCTCCCCTCTTCACCGGCAGGTGGGGGGTCGGCTACAACAACACATCAAGCAGTGGCGAGAAATCACGACGGACACTTTCACGCTTTCAGTGGTCGAACACGGCTATCTTCCTCCATTCCACTCTCGTCCAGCCACCACTTACACGCCTCCCCTCTGGATTGTGGACAAAAAAGAAGGCGTAGGTCTGGGAAAAGAAATGTGGAAGTTGCTCGAGAAAGGGGAAATCGAGTTGTCGCCTCCAAACACAAAAGGGTTCTGGAGTCCCGTAAGAGTTATAGGCAAGAAAGGTGGAGGGACAAGGTTGATTTTCAATCTTCGAAAACTCAACCAGCACTCACCTGACGATAGAGCATTTCAAATGGAAACAATACAGTCAATTCGGGAGGCACTTCAGCGCGACGAATACACCATTTCAATAGACCTGGAGGATGCCTACCTCCACGTTCAATTACATCCATCGGTTCGTCATCTGTTTCGTTTATACGTAAAAAGGAAAACATACCATTTCAAGGTGCTTCCTTTTGGCCTGGCGACAGCTCCTCAAGTTTTTACAGCAGTTCTTCGGCTAGTGCTTGCTCATCTTCATCTCAACAACATCAGGGCGCACGCTTATATAGACGACTGGCTGGTTCGAAGGTCTCCAATCTTCAGGCCAGTAGACAGAAGAAGATCTCTCCAGCCACATAAATGTCTTGGAACTCGGAGCGATTCGTCTGGCCATTCTGACCTGCAAACATCACCTTCAAGGGAAAGTTCTCACCGTGATGACCGACAACACCGCTGCAGTCTCCTATGTGAACAGGGGATGTGGGACGCATTCAGCATCAATGATGGAAGAAACTTCGAGGCTTTTTCGATTGTGCGAAGACAACAACATCCAGCTTCAGCCTCGTCACATCACCAGAAAGCTGAATGTGTTAGCCGACGAGCTCTCGCGTCAGGATTTAATTCCAACGACGGAATGGAAGCTGGACCCAGCAATTTGTCGGGCTCTCTTCAAACGTTGGGGGACTCCCATGGTGGATTTGTTTGCCACCCGCTTCAATCATCAATTGCCGAGCTTTGTATCCCCATTTCCGGACGAGAAAGCTTGGGCAACGGACGCTCTGTCGATGTCATGGGACGGGATCTTTGCATATGCATTTCCCCCTTTCTCCCTTCTTCAATCAACTCTCAACAAGATCAGGGAATCGAAAGGTATCTTTATCCTGATAGCACCTCTGTGGCCTGCTGCTCCTTGGTTTATCGACATCATGGAGTTAAAGAAGGAGGAACCGATCCCACTTCCTGTCTCGCGATTCTTACTGACCCAGCACAACAAGACTACAATACATCCAAAGCCAGAAGTCCTTCATCTTCACGTGTGGAGGTTGTGACTGCTCTTCTCAAGAAACAGGGTTTTGAGTCTCCGGTAACCAACAGGATCATCCACTGCCTCAGAGGCTCGTCCATAAAAAATTATGAGACGAAGTGGAAAAAATGGCATTTTTGGTGCAAATCTAAGAACCTGCACCCGATTAAGCCGTCTGAATCCTCATTGGCCTCCTTTTTTGAAGAACTTTTCCAAAAAGGCCTTGCTCTATATGCAGTAAAGGGATACAGGTCGTCCATTAACTCTTCTTTCATGCCAGGTGAATAAGAAACTTACCCTTAGTTCTTTCAAGTCTGGAAAATCACCTTTCGAACCAATCCATTCAGCCTCGCTTCTACAACTTTCCCAAAAGACGGTATTTCTCGTGGCATTTGCATCTGCTGCGAGGCAGAGCGAATTGGCTGCCTTCTCACGAGAAGATGAACACATTCGTTTCTCTAGGGATTGGTCTTCGGTCTCACTCACTTTCCCTACTCAGTTTCCGGCAAAGAACTTAAAGCCCGATGTGGCCCCTAGACCTGTCGTGATCAAGGCTCTTGCTCCAGTTGTAGATCCAGAGGGGATTGAAAGGACGCAATGTCCAATAAGGGCTCTCCGCAACTATTTGGTTAGAACCAAAATTCCTGAGTCAAAACAACCAACAGCGGAACGAAGAGTACCTCCAACTGCGCTTTTTCTGCAAGTTTGCAAAGCAGGGGTCCTTCAGCCGATACCCATCACCCCTTTTAAGCTAGGAAAGTGGGTATGCGAAGTCATTAAAAGAGCTTATGACTTGGGCCAAAATCATCTGGACTTGCCAACGGAGGTGCGAGCCCATGAATTGAGAGCTTTAGCTGCTTCCTGGGCGTATGGATCCTGAATACCACTGGATGAAGTTGTGGCTGCGTGTTCATGGAACAACCGCAATACGTTCATTTCTCATTATCTGCGTGATGTGAGTGCGTCGAGAGGTGAAAGGACGATGAAAGAACATATGGCAGCAGGCAGTCGAATCGGACGTTGATTTGATTCTGTCTTTTATAAATTACTTTCACGTAGAGAAATTTGTACAATAACGAGCCTTAATGAGTGAAAAAGTGTCTTGTAAACAATGGAGAACGCATACACTGGAGAAACCGATTCATTGTTGACATCGTTCGCCCCATTAGACCTACTAGTCGAGCAGGCTTTAATATATTTTATCCCTTCTTGATCCGGCAACAAAGTTTCCCGAGGCTGTGCCCCTTAAAGAGGCAAACAGTCAAAGTGTAGTTGATGCCCTCCTTCTTGTTTTTTCACGATTAGGGTACCCCAGTGAGCTCCAGTCTGACTTGGGCTCAGTTTTTGTCTCTGAATTTAATACATTATTCCTAGAAAAAATGCGGAATCAAATGTGTAAATTAGAGTGTTTCCCACCCCCAATCTAACAGTGTGGAACGATTTCATAGAACGCTCAAAGCAGTGCTGCGAACCGTTTGCTACGAGCATCCTCAGGACTGGGAAAGATGTCTCCCCGGTGCAATGTTTGCACTTCGCACCGCTCCACATAAGAGCACTGGTTTCACCCCAGCAGAAATGGTGTACGGCTGAAATTTAAAGGGCCCTCTCGAGCTTGTAAAAAGCCAATGGATTGAAACCGACGTTCACCCATCAGTCCTAGAGTACGTCTTGGATCTTTTACAACAATTCAAATACTCATGGGAACTCGCACAAGAATATATTGTGAAGAGTCAACGCAGAAATAAGACTTACTATGATCGTAAGGCAGTTGAACGTAAGTTCAGAGTTGGTGACAAAGTTTTAGTCCTTAAACCAGCTAGAACCAATAAATTAGAAATTTATTGGGATGGACCCTGTGATGTGATAAAACGCTTATTAGATACCAATTATCTTTAGAGAAATCCTTTGGTTTTCAAAAGGAAACCATTTATCACGTTAACTTGTTAAAGCCCTATCTGCCTAGGGAAGGGTCTAGCAACCACTTGTTTCATGACGAACGTGAGTTTACTCACCACGACCATGTCTGGACAGGCCAGCCTGGTGATGGCCATCCAAAGAGGCCATGAGTCTTTTTAAAAAGGTAGGTGATTTGACCGAATCACAGAAATCCAACTTACTTAAAGTCTTTGACCGTGTAGATGGAGTCTTTTCTACTCTGCCGGGTCGTACCGACATTGTTACCTACGATGTGGAATTAATCGATTCGCATGTTCAACCCTGTAAATATTATAGGCACGCGAAATTCGAACGTGACTTGATTGTCACTGAGATCGAGCGAATGCTCAATCTTGGTTTAATTGTTGAAACCGATTCCCCTCATGGTTCACCCATGATCATCGTCCAGAAGAAGACGCAAGCCCACGTCCTGTAGCTGACTATAGAGAGCTGAACAAAAATACGGTAACCAAAGATTACCCAATTCCTAATATTGAGGAATGTATTGAACGTGCAGCTAAATGGAAATACATGTCCATTTTTGACCTAAACCGTGGATTTTGGCAAGTGCGCTTGACGCCACAGGCCTTAATGGCCGCCACCATCACAACTCCCATTGGGAAGTTTGCTCCCCTCATGATGTACATGGGGATGAAAAACGCTCCATTTTGTTTCCAAAAACTAATAGATGTAACGGCGGATGCTACGACGGAGTAGATGCTTGTAGCATCGCCGGCGCCTGGTGTAAATGGATCTTACTTTCCATCACTTGGAGTTAATTTTTTGTACGTTTTGGGTTAAACAGCACAACTGCTACGGTCCCGGCGTAGGGAATGGAGCATTGAAGTCCTAATCTTAAGAACTAACTAGTGATAAAAAGCGGGTAACGTAGACCTGTCTTACAGTTCTTTTTCAAATGGTACTCCCACAAGATCAAACCGTACCCATCGAGATTCACATTAGAAAAGGGATGTACACTCCATGAAGTACTATGCTTCTGCAAATCTAATTGACCCAATGGCCTTTGTTTACATTAAGTTGGAGTAATGAAACGGTGAATAAAAGCTGGTTTTTAGGAACGGACCGTGAACCCTTACGTTATGGCTATTAACGTCCTAAATGCCGATGGCTTAACGAACCATAAGTTACTTTCAAAGCTAAAGGTTAATGTAATTTAAACTATAAATTTTGAATTAAGAGTCCAAAAGATAAACTTTCAAGTTAAACCAAGTTATACGAACCAACTACCTTTGCCCGGCGTGGCAACAATCGGACCGTGACATCTCCACTCCGGCGTACCTACCTCTAGCTTTGAGATTTCTGAGCTGTGCTAACGAATGCTTCCTGTAGCTGGGTTTTATACCTGCTGTCTGACAGTCAGGTAGAGGGAAAGGGCGGTCCTGTAGGAGAGCGACGAGGGGGGGGGGGGTTGGAGTGATGTAAAGAAATCATGGGAGGAAGAGAAACTGACTCAGACCGGCCAGGCTGTCAATACCGGAAGTGGGCATGACGGCGCGGACGGGCAGGGTAGCTTTGCGTTCTGAGTGGAGGGGGAATTGAATACTGTGATTTGGTTGGAAGGGAATATTGACAACAAGGAGAGCAAAGGGAATTGCCGACTTTTGTGAACTGGGAGGCCTTAGGAACTGAGTTTTGAACTCACAACGTGAATAGGCCCATGAATTAAAACTACGATATTATGTATCGCAACTATTGAAGGAGGGGGGGGGGGACGAAGCTTTAGCTCAGAATTAACATTGACTTTGGGTATAAACTGATATTTACAAG
Organism: Lithobius niger; assembly: GCA_023313725.1. Lineage (NCBI taxonomy): Eukaryota > Metazoa > Arthropoda > Chilopoda > Lithobiomorpha > Lithobiidae > Lithobius > Lithobius niger. The sequence continues at coordinate 46,083 of JAHWFP010047138.1, read as the reverse complement.
ACAAGAATTTAATTGAAGGAAAGCTAGTTTGTTTTCGTTGGTTTGGTAGCTACGGTCGGAGTGTGGACGGAGATGATATAAAAATAAACATAAAAAAAACACTGGATCCGTTAAAATACACAAACGTAAATGAAGAGCTCCGGTAGGGTTCGTGGCAAGAAATTAAGTTTTCTAAAGTGCGTTTGAGCATAAAAATAAAAGGTTAAATATACCAGCTTAGTATTTAATTATGCTATAATGCATTTAAGTTAATTTTAGTTGTTTGCAGAAGCAGACAAGAAGAAATTTTAAGTCGGACATTTTTCATAAATAACGTAATTCGTCACTCGTTTTACAAATAAAAAATATCGCGTGTATCCTTACATGTATGCTCCTCCTAAAACACAACTAAGCTAGTGTTTTTGGCTTTATGCCTGAAAGAATAAAATACAAAATATACATGTTATGGATAACGGCGACCGGAAATTAAGTTCGCTACGGCACAGTTTGAGCGATTTTTCTTAGTGATGCCATTTATTAATGGAGATGAAAATTACGGATCTGTTTCCGTGGAAAGTTAGAGGATGTGTTTTCCTATTAAGGGCTGCAAGAATTGGTCGATTTGCTACATTTTCCATGGAGATATATCTATTTAAGTAGCGAGGTCTTTTTGGTGCGGCAGCGCCAAAGTAAAAAAAAGTGTTCGTCGCAAAACGAAGATTTCTGCCCTCAGGTTTTTGCTCGGCGGTGTCAAGGTGGCCTCACCACGAGTGTTTAATACAAGACCACGTTTACACGCCCCCACATGGAGGACTTTATTCGGGGTTCTTGTTGAACTCCAAATAAATGCTACAATAGAAAGGGTCAGTGCACACAAGACATGCCGAAGAACAAGACTGCCAAGCCATGTAAATAAATTTGCATAAATTAATGCACAAAGGAATACACCTTCTGATAAATACATCTCCTGTGAAATACATCACCACAAGTAATAAAAATACACTGTTCACAAAAAATAAAAATTGCCGTTTTATATTTTTGGGGGACTGACGTTTTTGTGGCTCAAGAAATTTTTGTAAATAAAAATTACATATTTAAAGAAAGGGACACTGTTTGCAAAAATTAACTTTGTGTTGTCCACGCTGTTTTTTGCAGGAAATTCGTACAGGCCACAAAGAAAATTGGAGCAAAGTCATTTAATAAAAAAAACCACTATTTTTGATTATAAAAGTTACAGTTTAAGGGCTTTGTAGCTGTTAACGTTCAAATGAGATAATCGCAAGTCCACAGAAAGTTATTTTTTTTATCTGGGAAAACCTCAAAAAAAGGCCCCTGGGCGCACTCCTCAGGACCTAGCTTGCGATAAGGATCGGAATAGAGGGTACTATAAGCGCATGCCAACTATCAGCTCTATTTAAAGTTAACAGACTACCACTGGAGTGGTTTAAGGTTACCAAACAACTTGTTTACAATTTTAACCATTTGCACTGAAGGGTTTTTAGGTTTAACCCATAACTTAAAACATAGAATACAACGCTGGGAGGTTTTATGGATAAAAACGCAGCATCCTTTTAACGACAGGGTTAACCTTTTGCCCTCAGAGGTGAGACAGACTGTTTTTTATAAAGAAAACCATTTCGTTTAAAACTTCAAAAAGGGCCAACTGGGAACAAGTTGCAACCCCCGTAGAATATTCCTAATGAATATTTAATTAGTGTCGTTACAATCTTTGATAATATTCTCCCACAAAGGGAGACGTTCATAGTGACAAAGAGAGTAAAACATAGGCACTTAAAATTTAGGTTCGAAATCCAAAACGGGAAATAGCTGAAAGTTCCTTTTGGTGTGGTTGCACTTTCAACATACCACTTAACAAAATTGTAAAGATAAAAATTAATTTCCAGTCAATCTGTAATGAAAATGACGTGTTTTAACAATTCAATGTTTAAACATAATACCTGCTGAGAGTATCAGCGTTCATTACACAACTATCCAGGTTTGTCCAACGAAGCAGTTTAAAGTTTGCAGACTTTAAAAGCAATAAAACACATGTTTGGTGTTTTTAGGTTAGGTGTTCATAGATGTAGCCACTTTTGTAGTGGCGTACAATTTCTATTTAAAAGAAACTCGCACGGGAGTTTACTTTGTTAGCTTTATTTTTAATTGCAAAAATAAAACTCTAACTTAGAAAAAAAAAACTACCTTAGGTTAGGTTTTACAACCTCTGTTTCACTGGGATTCCCCTATTCAGTACTAGAGCTATAATAATGCATGTATTTCCACCCTAGACTGACGTAGAATTCACACTAAAACATTGGTCCAATTTTTTTAAAAACGAATTGGGGAAAAAAAACGATGCAAGCTTTAGTTGATCAGTTTGGAGACCTATTAAAAGGTTTTACTTACTCCCTACTGGTAAAATTACATTTTAATTTTAGTTAGGTTAGCATTACAACCTTCGTTTCAACTAAAAAAACAATTATTTAGTTTAAAGAGTCATAATTGTGGTGATCAAGCACTAAAATTTCACCTTTTTATCCAAGATAAAAGTTTAACAACAAAACATCTGGTCCTAATGTAAAATGGATCAGAAAAAAACTGCATTTAAGTTTTCTGTACTGGCATACCGATTAAATTTTATTTAAAGTCAGTCTAGCTGTTTATACTAACTTTTAGGTTAGGGTACGGTTTGGCTTCGTGCAACAAGCCAACTTGAGAAGCTGGTTCCGTTTATTTCTGGCCAACTGGACATGAACAAACTGCGGCTCACATCATTATCTGAAAAGCTGCTTTTCAGTTTACTTCTTTGAGGTGTGTTGACCCTATGGCGACGCTGTAGCTAATCGAGAATCGTTGGGGCGTGGACAGTTTCTCTTGTTGCTGTGGTACATGGCGCAGGCCAGAGGAATTTGTAATGAGATCCCTCCCATCCAAAACTTTTACATTTGGCGACCGTACGACGATTGGTTGCCGCTCGTTAGACGCCCGAGAGTTACAAGAAGCTAACTCAACCACTCCCGTGGGGCTGGGCGGGGTCTGTTTACGTGAGCACTTTTTTGATTGATGCGCTCGGGGGGCTGACACATTCGCAGCGTTGGGGTCAGGATCTCGAGACTGGTTTACAGTAGGTTTGCGCGTTTGATTTAATAAATCCATCCCCGGTATTCCCAACACCACGACAAAAATAGGCCTAGATGCTTTCGAAACACAAGCTACTGTTTTTAACACTGCTCCGTTCGTTAATTTTAAACACAGGTTTATCTGTTGTAACGCCACTACATGATCGCTTAGAATAGTTTGGCATCTGCTTTTTTGCTTCAAACCTGGCCAGCATTTGGCAAGTTTAGCACTGACGATGGAAACTGAGCTCCCGGAATCTCACAAAATCTTATTGTTACGTTTTCCTACGCTAGCATCTATAGAGCTAGATTTTAAAATAGTTAGGGCATCTTTCCCCACGAGAAAGCATGCATTAGCGGATGACTAAGCTTTGTTTAGTTCGGGTCACCGATTACGGAGATGTGAAGGCGAATTGCATTCGTAACAAGTTCTAACATTGTTAGATTTGACACTGTCAGTTTTATCAGCATTAGCATCAGAGCTAGTTACGCTGTCACTTCTGTCATTAGTCCCAACCGGGTTAGCTAATAAATTTCGAGTTTGTTTATTTTGTTTAGACGACTGAGCACTAGCGTGTGCTTTCTCTGTTTTAAGGGCCATGTCGGCAGAAATTTGTTTATTTCTGGTTGTGAACTCGTCACAAAGTTTGGCTGCTTCTTGTAACGTGCCAGATTTAACCTGGTCCAGCAACCACTTGCGCAGTGCAATAGGACACGATTTGGTAAATTGCTCAAGTAGGATTAAATTAGCCACCTTGTCGTAGCTGCTATTTACTTCAGCTTAGGATACCCATCTGGAAAATAGGGTTTCTAACTCGAACGCGTGTTCGTGGAACAACTATTCGGGTTCACATTCAAGAGAACGAAACTGGGCTTGAACCGACTCTTTAGTTTGAACAAACCTTTCTAGTAACTTATTTTTTACTAGTTCATAATCATGCATTTCTAAAACTGACATTTGATCACGCACTTTAATCAAAATTTCTCCTACGAGAGGTTGGAGTCCGACGACCCATTCAGTTTTCTCTATTCTTTGCGTCTCCATTGTCTTCATTGCGTCTCCTTTCTTTAAAAACAGCCGTCTGTCTCACCTCTGAGTTCAAAAGGTCAACTCTGTCGTTAAAAGGTTGTTGGTATAAGCCTTAAACCTCCCAGCGTTGTACTTTTATGTGTAAGTTATGGGGTCTACCTCAAAACCCTTCTGTGTTTAAATTTCATATGTAAAAAAGTTTTCCGATATACCTTAAATCAGTCCAGTGGTAATCTGTTAACTTTAAATAGCGCTTATAGTTGCGCATGCGCTTACAGTACCCTCTATTCCGATCCTTATCGCAAGCTAGGTCCTGAGGAGTGCGCCTCGTGGTTTTTTTCGATGCTTTCCAAGAAAATAAAAACAGCATTCTGTGAACGGCGGACGAGTTAGAGCATTAAATGTTGCGATTATATCATTTAATAGTTAACAGTTACAAAAACATAACCTGTACTTTTTATTTTGCTCAAATATCCAAACGGTGTGTACGATATTCCTGCATAGGCAGCGCGGACCACCAATAACGTTTATTTCTGTAAAACTAGTGTTTTTAACTTTGTCAATTTTGCATTAATTTAATTTTGCGACAAAATCACAAAACGAGAACAAAACTTAGCAATTTTATTCTAATTTAAAATTAGTGTTCTTTTAAAACTTGTAACTGATCCGGAACTAAGAACAAGTAGCTCAAAAACATTTTTTTCAAGGTCGCACATTTTGAAAGTAAATGGCAAAACGACAAACTCCCTAGAAGTTGGAACTTTCTATGTTGTTTCATTGCATGAATCAAGGGTGTTTCTTTGCAAATTTTTACATGGCTTGGCGTGACATACCTATGTTCACTAATCATTTGTTGTAGGCTTTCATTTGGCGTTCAACAGGAGCCCCAAATGAAATCTCCCGTTTGGGGGCGTGTAAAGGCATGAGGCCTAAAATCCTGTAGATTGGTTAGGAGAACCGCCACCAACTATCAAAAACTCGGGGACATTTTTTTTTTCTCTTAGCGCTCACGAGCGTTAGGCCTATTTGCTTCACCTCCAACTTCAAAAATTTGTATCTTCGTGAAAAATGGATTTAAACGACTCTGGTTTTCAACGTTTAATAGACCTGAACTTTATCCATCATCCTGTGAAAACAGAACTTCAAATTTCCACTTACTTTGTTCACTACGATTGTTTGAAAAAGTGCTCAAACTAAGCGCCGACGCACGCGATTCAAGTTGCCTTTTTTCCAAAACAAACTTTGTAAATATTTATCTGTACTCTCAAATTATTTTTCAGGCATAAAGCCGACTAGCTTAGTGTTGGTATAGATGTACTAGTACTCTACGTTTTTATTTTTACTCAGGTGACGATTTTAGGAACCATGAAAACTTCGACTACTCGCATGTTATTATTTGCTGCTGCGATAATACACTTTAATTTTTATGCGTTATTACATTTCGTACACAAGCTGGTTTATTTTAATCTTTTGCCTAGGCCTTTATAAAAGCAATTATCAACGTAACTTTTTCTTATGAACTCTACCTTGTTCAAAATGGCAAACACATCTACTATTATTTTACCGGACAAATTTTTAGTGTATCTTGTATTTTTATTTCAGGGCTCCGACCATAGTGATCTCAATCCGAATGCAAAGTAATAGCCTTTTCCTTCAATTAAAAACAGTATAATTAATTTTGAGCATGAAACTTCCTTCAATAGTTGCGATACATAATATCGTAGATTTTATTTATAGGCCTATACACATTGTTATGAGTTTCAAACTCTGTTGCACTTTCAAAACAAGGCCTCTAATGCCCAAAAGTCGGCAATTCCCTTTGCTCTTTAAGCTCCTACAATTCCTTTCCAACCAGAACACTCCATTCAATTTCCCCTCCACTCAGAGAGCAAAGCTACCCTGCCCGTCCGCGCTGCCATGCCCACTTCCGGTATTGACAGCCTGGCCGGTCTGAGTCAGTCTCTCCTCCTACCGAGGTGTCCCTCTACCCCACTCTCCTCCTCCCCCCTCCGGGGGGGGGGGTCGCTCTCCTACAGGTACGCGGTTTCCCTCTACCTGGCTGCCAAGCAGCAGGTATAAAACTCAGCGCCAGTAGGAAATCGATAGCATAGCTCAAGACTCAAAGGCTAGGGGTCACTACGGCGGTCGGATCAGAGATGCCCTGTCCAGTGTTGCCATGCCGGGCAAGGTAGTAGTTCTTGTTTGTAACTGTAACGGCGGATGCTACGACGGGGTAGGTGCTTGTAGCATCACCGGACGCCTGGTGTAACTGGATCTTTCTTACTATTACTCTGGTCTGACTTGTGATACGTTTTTAGTTAAAACAGCACAACTGCTACAGTCCCGGTGTAGAGAATGGAGCTACGAATGTCCTGATCATGTAGGCTAACAGTAATAATAAGCGGTAACGCTACCACCAAGGTGGGAATTAGGCTAGCTAAGTTAAATTTGAAGAGAATTGTCTTAAATACTAACTTCTAGCGAACGACGGACGAATAAACCAACTGGGTTTTAAACTCCTGGTTTTATTTTTAAACAAACATGTTAAAACATTTAGACCACACTTTTACATTTACATTTGGCAAATTTACAACTGAATTAGTTATAAAATAACGGGGAATTTACATGAAATTCAACTTGAACAACAACTATGTTCACTTAAAACACTTTTAAATAGAAAAAGGTGGTTTGTGTAGGCATAAGGGGATTTCGCAAAAGAGCCCTCTAAATTACAAACAGCCTCGGCTGTGTAGTAATAGTAGACCTAATTTACAGTTATGTTTCAACGTGAATTAACAAAGCATTAAACCTCCTCAGAGTTGCTGTAGCAAGTCAACTCCTCAAATTACAAAAGCCTCGGCTACTTATAAAGTCCATTTGGAGTGAATAATCAGTGAATCTCCCACGAAGATCAAACCGTCCCTGTTTACTTTAAACTGCGTTTAAAAAAACATAATAAAGAAAGCTGGGTTTTAGTAAGGGACCGTGAACCTTTAAATTACGGCCGCCAACGTCCGAAATGCCGTTTGGCTTGACGCACCATAAGTTACCTTCTAAAGCTAAAGGTTAAGTTTAAAATTAAACTATAAATTTTGACGTATAGTACAAAAAATAAACTTTTAAAGTTAAACTAAGTACGATACGAACCACTACCTTTGCCCGGCATGGCAACAATCGGACCGTGGCATCTCCACTCCCGACCGGCGTAGCGACCTCTAGCTTTGAGAATCCTGAGCTGTGCTAACGAGTGAGTCTGGGGCTGGGGTTATATACGCATTACCGGAAGTTGGCGCGGACGCCGAGGATAGCTTCGGAGGGGGTGAGCAGGGAAGAGGAGGCGGACATCTGGAGGAGGAGAGACTGACCTAGATCAGCCGAGCTGTCACTACCGTAAGTTGGTGTGGCAGCGCGGACGGCTAGGGTAGATGAACGCTCTGAATGGATGGGGAATTGAATGCTGAGTTTTGGTTGGACGGGAATTGCGGAGGTTGAATTGACAAAGAGAATTGCCGACTTGGAAACGTTAGAGCCCTGGCTTTGAATGTGCAAGTGAGTTTTCAACTCATAACAACGTGGTTTTTAGGCCTATTAAATAAACTACGATGTTATGCATCGCAACTATTGAAGGAGGGGGGGGGGGACGAAGTGTAATGCACAGAATAAACATTTGACTTTGGGAATGAACTGCTATTTACAATGCATGTTTTTAACGAAGGAAAGCTAGTTTGTTTTCGTTTTAGAGGTTTGCTGCAGTCGGAGTTTGGATGGAGACGCTATAAAGAAAAGACATAAAAATATACACTGGGTCCGAAAAAATTGACAAACATAAACATGGGAGCTCCGGTAGGGTTCATGGCAAGAAGTTAAATTTACCAAAGTGCATTAAGTGCACAAATCAAAAGATTAAATGTTCCAGCTAGTTTTAAAAGGCTATATCGCAGTTTAGGTTAGTTTTAAACTATTTTGAACGTCGGACATTTTTCATAAATAAACAAAGTCGTCACCTGTTACAAATAAAAAATATCGTGTGTTTTTTCAATATCTACAACACAACTAAGCTGGAAAAGTGTTTTGGCTTTATGCCTCAAAGAATAATATACAATATTTACATTTTTAAAGGGGGATCGCCATATAGACGATCTTCTTCTGGTATGGAAGAATGCTGCCCTCATGTTTTTTCTTCGGTGGTGTTGAGGTGTCCTCACCACGAGCGTCTGATACGAGACCGCGTTTACACGCCCCCACGCGGAGGACTCTATTTGGGGTTTCTGTCGAACTCCAAATAAGTGCTATAACAGAAAAGGTCAGTGCACACAAGACATGCCAAAGAACAAGACTGCCAAGCCATGTAAATAAATTGCATAAATTAATGCACCAAGGAATACACCTTCTGAGGAATACACCTCCCGTGAAATACATCACCACAAGTTATAAAATACACTGTTACAAAAAATAAAAATTGCTGTTTTGTATTTTTGGGGGACTGACGTTTTTGTGGCTAAAGAAATTTTTGTAAATAAAAATTACAAGTTTAAAGGGACACTAGTTGCAAAAATTTACTCAGTGCTGTCCGCGCTGCTTGTTGCAGGAAAGTCGTACAGGCCACAAAGAAAATTGGCCGCAAACGAAAGTTTATATAAATAAAAACGCAAATTTTGACCATAAAGGGTCACAGTTTAAGGGTTTTTCAGCTGTTAATTCAAATGAGATAATCGCAACATTTAATGCTCTAACCAGTCAGCCGTGCACAGAAAGTTATTTTTTTTATCTGGGAAAACCTCGAAAAAATACCCCTGGGCGCACTCCTCAGGACCTAGCTTGCGATAAGGATCGGAATAGAGGGTACTATAAGCGCATGCGCAACTATCAGCTCTATTTAAAGTTAACAGACTACCATTGGAGTGGTTTAAGGTTACCAAACAACTTGTTTTACATAAAATCTTACACTGAAGGGTTTAGAGATGGTACCCATAACTTAAACATATTATATATCACTGGGAGGTTTTGTGGATAATAACCAGCAACCTTTTAACGACAGTGCTAACCTTTTTCGCAGAGGGGTAGACAGACAAATTTTTTGCAGGAAAAATGTTTCGTAAAAACCTTAAGAAGGGCCAACCGGGAACAAGTTGCAACCCCCGTAGAATATTCCTAATGAATATTTAATTAGTGTCGTTACAGTCTTTGACAATATTCTCCCACACAGGGAGACGTTGATAGTGACAAAAAGAGTAAAACATAGGCACTTAAAATTTAGGTGTAGAGTTCCGAAATGGGAAATAGCTGAAAGTTTCTTTTGTTGTGGTTGCACTTTTAATATACCACTTGACAAAATTGTAAAGATAAAAATTAATTTCCAGTCAATGTGTACTGAAAATGACGTGTTTTAACAATTAATGTTTAAACAAAATACCTACTGAAAGTATCAGCGTTCATTATACAACTATCCAGGTTTGTTCAACGAAGCAGTTTAAAGTTTGCAGACTTTAAGGCAATAAACACGATTTTTGGTGTTTAGGTTAGGTGTTCAGAGATGTAGCCACTTTTGTAGCTGCATACAATTACTATTTAAAAAGAACTTGAACGGGAAACTAGTTTGTGAGGTCACCGGTTAGTGTAGAAAAAAAAACTCAACTGGTAGAAAATTTACACACTACTAGGGTTAAACTGGGTGGCTTGCACCAGTTTGCAAAAAAAACTATTTTTAGGGAAAAAAAACTACACAAGTTTTAGTTGTTCAGTTTGGAGACCTATTCAGAGGTTTTACTTACTCCCTACTGGTAAAATTACATTTTAATTTTAGGTTAGATTAGCCTTACAACCTTTGTTTCAACTAAAAACAATTATTTTAGTTTAAAGAGTCATAATTGTGGTGATCAAGCACAAAAATTATCTTTTTATCCAAGACAAGTGTTTAACAACAAAACATCGGGTCCTAATGTAAAAAGGATCAGAAAAAAAACTGCATTTAAGTTTTCACTACTTGCATACCGATTTACTTTAGTTTAAAATCAGACTAGCTGTCTTTACTAACTTTTTAGGTTAGGGGACGATTTACTTCGTGACACAAGCCAACTTGCGAAGCTGGTTTCGTTAATTTCTGGCCAACTGAACATGAACACATTTCGGCTCACATCATGATCTGATAAACTGCGTTTCAGTTTACATCTTGGAGGTGTTTTGACCTCATGGCGACGCTGTAGCCAATCGAGGATCGTTGGGGCGTGGACGGTTTCCACTTGTTGCTGTGGTACTTGGCGTAGGCCAGAAGAATTTGTAATGAGATCCCTCCCATCCAAAACTTTGGTACTCGGCGACTGATCGACCATTGGTTGCCGTTCGTTAGGCGCCTGAGAGTCTGGCGACGTTTGGGACTTGACCACTCCCATGGGACTGGGCGGGGTCTGTTTACGTGAGCGCTTTTTTGATTGACGTGCTCGGGGGGCTGACACATTCGCAGCGTTGGGGGCAAAATCTCGAGGCTGGGTTACAGTTTGGTTTAACAAATTAATCCCTGGTATACCCAAAACCACATCGAAAATAGGCCTAGATGCTTTCGAAACGCAAGCTACTGTTTTTAACATTGCTCCATTCGTTAATTTGATACCTAGGTTTACCTGTTCTAAGACCACTATGTCGTTGCTTAGAATTGTTTGGCATCTGCTTTTTTGCTTTAGGCGTGGCCAACCTTTGGCCAGTTTGGAACTGAAGATTGAAACTGAGCTCCCGGAATCGCATAAAACTTTAACGTTACTTTTTCCTACTCTAGCATCTATAGTGCTGGATTTTAAAATAGTTAGGGCATCTTTCCCCACGAGAAAGCATGCATTAGCGGAAGCCGAAGCTTTGTTAAGTTCGGGGCAGCGATTGCGCAGGTGCGAGGCTGAGCCGCATACGTAACACGTTCTAGCATTGTTAGATTTAACATTGTCGGTTTTATCAGTGTTTGCATCAGAGCTAATTACATTGTCACTGCTATTATTAGTCCTAACCGGGTTAGCTAATACATTTCGAGTTTGTTTGTTTTGTTTAGAAAAGACTTTAGAAGTCTGACTAGACGACGGAGCACTAGCTTGTGCTTTCCCTGTTTTAAGGGCCATGTCTGCAGAAATTTGCTTATTTCTGGTTGTGAACTCGTCACAAAGTTTGGCTGCTTCGTGCAACGTTCCAGTTTTTATCTGGTCGGGCAACCACTTGCGTAAAGCAATGGGACATGATTTCGTAAATTGCTCAAGCATAACTAAATTAGCCAACTTGTCATAGCTGCTATTCACTTCAGCTAGGGACACCCATCTTGAAAATAGGGTTTCGAGTGCGAACGCATGTTCGTGGAACAATTGTTCGGGGCCACGTTCAAGTGAACGAAACTGGGCTTGTACGGCTTCCTTCGTTTGCACAAACCTTTCAAGTAACCTAATTTTGACTAACTCATAATCATGCATTTCTAGGATCGACATTTGATCACATACTTTAATCAAAATTTCACCGAGAAGGGGCTGTAATCCGACGACCCATTCTGTTTTGTCAATTCTCTGGGATTCCATAGTTTTTTCAAATATTTTCAGAAAACTATTAATTTCCGATTCGGAAGTCCATTTATTTACAAGTCTGACAGCGTCAGCAATTTTACTCGGTTTATTTACGGGAACACTATGATTTGGGGGTGTTACAGAACCACTACTTGGACTGGAATTACCACTTAGATTAGCAGCCGTTAGCCTAGCTAGTTCGATCTGCTTTTCTATTTTTAGTATTTCTCGAGCACTAGCGTGTTCGCTAATTTGTGCCTCCTGTTCCTTTAAATGAACATCTCTATCCCTGATTTGGGCCTCTTGGTCCCGTAACGCTAGTTCGTGAGCCATGCGACGGTCTGCATTGGCTGCGTCTTGAGCTCGGCGTTTGTCAACGTCCGCCATTTCTAAAGCTCTTAACCTTAATTCTTCTGTTTTCAGCGCGAGCTCCTGCTCTTTGGCTGCTAACTCCTTTTTTTGTAGGATGGTAGCCTCTCTTTTTTTCTATAGCCGGGGCTAGTTCGTCAGAGAGATCGTCAACGGAAATTTTTTCCTCCTCGACGGCATTTTTCAAAATAGTCACGGATTCGTGACGGGTTTCACTAACAGTTAGGCCTAATTTTAAACAGGCCTTTTTCAGGTCTTTGTACTGAATGTCTTTAACGACTTCTTCAAAATCATCCAAGTTGGACATTTTTAACTTTAAGCTTTAAAATAAAACTCTTATAAATGAAACTTCATAAAAATGCAGCCGCAAATTAATTTTACTTTTACGGACATCTTGTTGAAGAATTGTTCAACACAAATGACATAGTAGCATGGCAGGGGGGAAACGCTTGTAGGAACAGCACCTTTTCATCCCACCGCTGCCACCAGTTGTAACGGCGGATGCTACGACGGAGTAGGTGCTTGTAGCATCGCCGGCGCCTGGTGTAACTGGGTCTTACTTTCCATCACTTGGAGTTGATTTTTCGTACGTTTTGGGTTAAACAGCACAACTGCTACTGTCCCGGCGTAAGGAATGGAGCATTGAAGTCCTAATCTTAAGACCTAACTAGTGATAAAGAGCGGGTAACGCTGCCACCAAGGTGGGAAAAAGCTAGCTAAGTTAATTTTGAGGAGATTTGTCTTAAATACTAACTTCCAGCAATCATCGAACTAGTAAACCAACTGGCGTTTAAAACTCCTGGTTTTTATTTTAAACAGACATGTCAAGACTTTACATTTGGATTACCAATTTAGAACTTAGTTTTTAGTTTAAAAACATTACTTGAATTTACATTAAAATTCGCACATCAGAACTTGGGTTTAGTTCACAAAACAATTTCAAATAGAAACAGTGATTTTGGGCAACGGGGATTTCGCAAAAGATCCCTCTAAATTACAAACAGCTTCGACTGACTTATAATAGTAGACCTGTCTTAAATTTGTTTTTCAAATGGTACTCCCGCAAGATCAAACCGTACCCATCGAGATTCACATTAGAAAAGGGATGTACACTCCATGAAGTACTATGCTTCTGCAAATCTAATTGACCCAATGGCCTTTGTTTACTTTAAGTTAGATTAATGAAACGGTGAATAAAAGCTGGTTTTTAGGAAGGGACCGTGAACCCTTACGTTATGGCCGTTAACGTCCTAAATGCCGATGGCTTAACGAACCATAAGTTACTTTCAAAGCTAAAGGTTAATGTAATTTAAACTATAAATTTTGAATTAAGAGTCCAAAAGATAAACTTTCAAGTTAAACCAAGTTATACGAACCAACTACCTTTGCCCGGCGTGGCAACAATCGGACCGTGACATCTCCACTCCGGCGTACCTACCTCTAGCTTTGAGATTTCTGAGCTGTGCTAACGAATGCTTCCTGTAGCTGGGTTTTATACCTGCTGTCTGACAGTCAGGTAGAGGGAAAGGGCGGTCCTGTAGGAGAGCGACGAGGGGGGGGGGGGTTGGAGTGATGTAAAGAAATCATGGGAGGAAGAGAAACTGACTCAGACCGGCCAGGCTGTCAATACCGGAAGTGGGCATGACGGCGCGGACGGGCAGGGTAGCTTTGCGTTCTGAGTGGAGGGGGAATTGAATACTGTGATTTGGTTGGAAGGGAATATTGACAACAAGGAGAGCAAAGGGAATTGCCGACTTTTGTGAACTGGGAGGCCTTAGGAACTGAGTTTTGAACTCACAACGTGAATAGGCCTATAAATTAAAACTATGATATTATGTATCGCAACTATCGAAGGAGGGGGGGGGAACGAAGTGTTAGCTCCGAATTAACATTGACTTTGGGAATAAACTGGTATTTACAAGACATGAATTTAATTGAAGGAAAGCTAGTTTGTTTTCGTTGGTTTGGTAGCTACGGTCGGAGTGTGGACGGAGATGCTATTAAAAATAAACATAAAAAAAAAAAAACTGTGTCCATTAAATACACAAACATAAACGAAGAGCTTCGGTAGGGTTCATAGCAAGAAATTAAGTTTTCTAAAGTGCCTTTGAGCATAAAAATAAAAGGTTAAATATACCAGCTTAGTATTTAATTATGCTATAACGCATTTAAGTTAATTTTAGTTGTTTGCAGAAGCAGACAAGTGAAATTTTAACAGTCGGACATTTTTCATAAATAACATAAGTTGTCACTCGTTTTACAAATAAAAAATATTGTGTGTATCCTTACATGTATGTCCTCCTAAAACACAACTAAGCTAGTGTTTTTGGCTTTATGCCTGAAAGAATAAAATACAAAATATACATGTTTTGGAAAACAGCTACCGGAAATGAAGTTCGCTACAGCACAGTTTGAGCAATTTTTTTTTTAGTGATGCTATTTATTACGGATCTGTTTCCGTGGAAAGTTAGAGGATGTGTTCTCCTATTAAGGGCTGCAAGAATTGGTCGATTTGCTGCATTTTCCATGGAGATATGCCTATTTAAGTAGCGAGGTCTTTTTGGTGCGGTAGCGCCGAAGAAAAAAAAGTGTTCGTCGCAAAACGAAGATTTCTGCCCTCAGGTTTTTGCTCGGTGGTGTCAAGGTGCCCTGGAGACCACGTTTACAATGCATCATTGCGGACTTTCAAACGGAAACAGCCTGACTTCACCTCGGCTTGGTTGGCTTCCCTCCCCAAGCGTCACTGTACACGGGAATCCGCCGGTCCGTCCTCTGCTGATCCGCCGCCTCGTCCGCCACCACCTCCACCTCTTCCTTCGTCCCCCCCCCCTACCGAACGATCAGGATCCGTACTACTCACCGGACCCTTCGGATTTCGGCCTGCCAGAGCCACCGTTTCCTAACGATCCGGATCCTTCTGAGTTTCCGCTACCAGACTTACTGCGGACAGCGGAAGAAATTATCCTCGATTGCTTTTTGTACAAGCCCTCCGCATCCGCCACGGGTTATGGCTAGTCTCCGCGACCAACCGTCCCTTCAACCACCTCTCCTTGGACAATCCACGACGTTACTCACCACCTTTTTTCGGAACGGGGTATCCTTTTAGGTAATGGATCCCCTCTGGAATTAGACAAGGATCATCCTCCGCCTCGTCTGGGCCGAGAAAATTATTTCTTTCGTCCCATTGGGGATGGCACCGGCAATCCTCGTAATTTTGATACTTATCCTCAATCCGAGTTTTTAACGGCGGATACGAAATTGGATTTCGGATCTTCCTTTTACCTCCCTCGACGAGCCTCAGTTCCAGTCTTTGTTCTTCGGGATAACGACCGTATCCTCCGCCTCGGCCTTCGCGCCGCTTCCCAAGCGGATGTTCTCTGCACTGCCGCCAACGCAATCTGCAAACGGCTCTATTCCGATCCGCCTGAGGATACCCGACAGATCACTTTCGCCATTAATCAAGTCTTTCGCAAAGGATGCTTCGCCACCTACCATGCAATGAACTGGTTCACCAAGACCCTTTTTAATTCTACCTTGCTACTTCGGGAAGTTGCTTTGAACACTGCTCCCAACCTCCATGCATCCACTCGTCACCTCCTTCGCAATCAGCCGATCCATGAGACGGACTGTCTCTTCCGAGGCCTCATCCCAAAGGTAGCACTACAACTGGAGACGTCACGAAAACCACGCTTTGTCAAGTTAAGAGGCTCTAAACGTCCCTACTCCATCCATCCCAAGATGGATGCTCTACTAAAATCGTCTCATGATATCAAGTCTGCTGATCATCCACCCCCTCCTGCTCCTCGATCCGCTTCGCCCTTTCCACACAAACCCCAGGGCCGCGGATGAGGACGTTATCTGGGCCGTTCATCCTCCGATTCCCGGCGACACTCCAAACGTCGGACCCCTAGATCCTATTGACACTCATCCTCCCCTACAAGCTGTAGGGGGTCGTCTTCAGTTCTATGCCAAAGCCTGGCATGTACTTACCATCGACCCCGTGCTTCGTGCGATTGTAATCGACGGCTTCAAACCATAGTTCATTGTTCCTCCCCCCAACGGGGGATCTTCCATGGGATCGTCAGTCTCATCCTTCAAGCCCTCTGCGTTTAGGAATACTGTCCCTTCTTCACAAAAATAGCGTGATCCGTAGTATTCCCCCCCCACCCTCGGCTTTCACCAGGGTTCTACAGCGACATTTTTCTCTGCAGCAAAAAGAACGGTGGAACTCGAGACTAATATTCAATCTCAAACCTCTCAACCGATTCGTAGACAATCCGCATTTCCAGATGGAGTGCGTATCTTCTATCCGCGAATCCCTTCGTCCTCACTATTGGACGGTGTCAATAGACCTAGCCGACGCCTACCTACACATCTCCCTACATGCAACTGTCCGCCACCTCTTTCGTTTCGTCCTTGACAACACTGTATACACTGACAACTTTTGTCTACCATTCGGACTCAACGCGGCCCCGAGAATCTTCACTTATGTCCTCCGTCCGGTCTTGGCGCATCTCCATCAGTAGGGGATGTGCTTCCATGCCTTCCTCGACGACTGTCTTCTACCTCATCAATCCCCTTCCAGCTTACTGAAACATCTGCACACCATCGTGTCACTTTTTCACCGGCTGGGCTTCGGTATCAACCTCCCAAAGTCCCGTCTTCTACCAGCTCAACTCTTCATCTTCCTCGCCCCGTCTACGGACCGGATCCAATCCCATCTGCTAACCTCTCGACAGTTTCTGCGACAGTCTCAACACACTTTTCAGGATCTTGCATCCGCCATTGAGACAATCGACTCCTTTGCGGATCTGGTCCCCTACGGCAGGTGGATGGCTCGCCCCCTCCATCACTATCGCCTGACACAGTGGGGGGGGGGGGACTCAAGCATTGCTCTGAAGATGCCCCCTCAAATCCGAGGTACATCCTTCCCAACAGCAACCTTCCTTTGGTGGATGGACATCATGCGTTCGTTCTTCTTCACGAGCCTCTCCCTGATCTTCACCTATTCACAGATACCTCTCAACTAGGATGGGGAGCACGTGTCGGCAACCTCACAGCCTCAGGTCTATGGCCTGCGGATACCAACGAGCATATCAACCACCTAGAACTTCGCACAGTTCTTCACGGCCTTCACCAATTTCAAAGCTTCCTGTCCTCCAAAACTGTCCAAATCCATATCGACATTACAACAGCAGTAGCTTATCTCCGCAAAGGCGGTGGGACTCGTTCCCACTCTCTGCACCACATCACGTCCAAGATTTTCCACTTCTGCATCCTCTCCCGCATTCGACTGCTGCTGCTCCACATCCCTGGGCCCCTGAATGTTATTGCCGACTCCCTCTCTCGCAGGAAGGCTCCGATCAGCGAATGGGCACTTCATCCATCCGTGTGCCACGCTCTCTTCCAATTGTGGCATCAACCAATGATAGACCTATTCGCCACAAGGTTCAACAACAAGCTACCCCTGTTTGTCAGTCCCCTGCCGGATCCCCGAGCTTGGGCAGTGGACGCCCTCACTTTGGATTGGAACCACCTTCATGCTTACGCCTTCCCCCCACCTAGCCTTCTGCCGTTAGTCTGCAAAATCGCCAACTGCTCCGGACGATTTCTACTGATAGCCGTCCGCGGCTTGGTTCCCTCTGCACCTCTCCCTCTTCATTGCCTCCCCGTGCCAGTTACCGCCACAGCGGGATCTTCACTCGCAAGGCCGGGAACGGTTGCTCCACCCGAACCTATCCTCGCTTCAGCTTCACGGGTGGCTACTATCGCCCGACTGCTCCGCTCAACGGGCATTCTTAAGGACGAGGCCTCCCGCATTGCTTCCAGGGCCGTGCGATCCTCCACTACGAAAGTTTACGACAGCTACTGGAAAAAAATGGTTTCATTGGTGTATTTTGCAACAAGTCGATCCAATCCATCCGCCTCTGCACGACCTCCTCCGGTTCCTGACCTCCTTATTTAAGGAGGGTTTACGTGGAACCACCATCCTGGTGTACCGGTCAGCACTGAATGCTGTCTTTAAAGCTACCGGGAATACTGCTCTCCTCGCGGATTATAGGATCTCCTCGCTTATCCACTCCTTTCAATTAGATCGTCCGCGGATCCCCCAAGCGATTTCCGGACTGGGATCTATCCGTCGTCCTTACGGCATTGATGGCTCCCCCATACGAACCATTGGCCTCTGCACGTCTCAGCCATCTTACTAGGAAGACTGTTTTTCTTGTGGCTCTCGCCGCCTGTCTTCGTTGTAGTGAACTTCAAGCCCTATCTGCTAAGAACGTGACTGCTTCTTTTTACCTGATTTTCGTGACGTCACGCTTACGCCTGCTGCTTCCTTCCGAGCGAAAACCCAGAAACCAACTGAATGCTCACATCCGTTCATCATCCAGTCCCTATCCAACATCCTAGGGGATGACCAAGAACGACCTTATGTTCTGTCCGGGCCATCCGCTTTTAACTGAAAGCGTCCTCTTCTATCCGCCAGGATCGTACCCAACTGTTTCTCCCGTTCAGCAGTAAGACTGGGACCACTTCTGCACGAATGATTGCATCTTGGATCAAAACCGTCGTCCTCCAAGCCTACGAAGCCATAGACATCAATTGCGTCACGGAAAATATGAAAGTCATGGTACATGAGCTTCGTGCCATCTCTACATCCTGGGCGCATTTCAGCAATATTTCCATTACTGACATTATGGAATCCGCCTCTTGGCGCCATCCTACCGTCTTTACGTCCCACTACCTCTGGGACATGTCTCACCATGCCGACGGTTTGTACCGTGTTGGGCCATTTATAGCCGCCTACAGAGTACTCTAACCCTTGGGCGCCCTGCAAATTAACTTTGCGTTACAGGGGCCGGCCGCTAGCTAAGGGGACTCTGTTCAAATGGCGCCCGCCGCCTTGACGAAGTCTATGGGAATGCTAATAATTGAGTAATGTATTTTTCACGGCAAGTAGAAACATCAAAATTCCAGGTTACCTGGATAATTTTTGTTTCTATTGACAATTGAAAAATACATCACACGGTTTCCCGCCCTCCTCCCCTCTCATGGCCATTTGGGCAGGGTAGAGGTGTCGAAAAGGTGAGCTTTGCCGCTCCGCTTCGACAATATATGCAATGGGGGCTGCGCAGTAGGTCTGCGCAGTAGCTAAGCAGACTGGAAGAACTTGTTTTATCTCTAGTTGAAACAGCATTAAGAGAAGGAGAATGCTAATAATTGGGTAATGTATTTTTCAATAGGCAATAGAAACAAAAACTATCCAGGTAACCTGGAATTTTGAAAACATCGTTAATTTTCGTACTGTGAAACGCCATACTGTCAACAAAACTCGGAAAAATTCCGGGAAAAATTACCGCACACTTTCACAATCAAAACAACAGCTTTGTCCTGCGAATTTTCGATAGCTTGAGGTCCGAAGAAGATAGCAGCCCAAGCCATCGAAAATTTGCAGGACAAAGCTGTTGATTTGATTGTGAAAGTGTGCGGTAATTTTTTCTTGAATTTTGATGTTTTTCAAAGATTGTGAAGTACACTTATGAAACACAAACGTTTGTGACAAATGAAATGTAGGCTTTGGGGAAATTCTTGTAATTTTGTTACCATCAGTCATTAAAAAATCGAGAATCTTTGTAACAAAATGACCTGGTCTTCGCTTTTTGGAGAAGGTGACGTTACCCACTCACGGCCCTACCACTCCCAGCTCTCATCAGGCGGTGCTCCGGCACGAAACAAGAGAGAGAGGAGAGAGAGGCAAATGGTCGTGTCATGAAACTGCTTGCCAGCAATAAACCCATTTCAACATCATCCTGAGTGTTCAATTCCTTCCCTCCTACAATCCAGATCCCCACAATTAAATTATTTCTAAAGCACAACAGCACTTAAACAGATGCAATTTTCTCAATTGTATGTTTGATTGTTTAAATTCAAAATCCTAACTTTTTATCCATACACATTTTAAAACCAAAGTAAAACTTCAATCATATAACCCTTTGTTTATGACACACTTAACGTTTTGTTTGTAATTTATTTTATGGATCACCCCGTACAAATGTCTAAATTGATCATAAAATGTGGCCAAATTATTAAAAAAGCCAATACCGACACCATAGCAATTTATCGATTCTGCCTGCACAGGCTTGCATTTTACTAATTGTAACCATAACAATATCCTTGTAGTAATGTAAGTATAATTTTATTTCTATTTTTATCTAGGATAATGTATCGACAGCAGGTTCACCAGTCTCTCCCAAGAATCGAGCTGTTGCAAGGCAAACACAAAAGGATGTTCACTTTAAGTTACGCATGGAGGATGCATGCCAACTAATGGATGAAATTATAGCTGCCGAACCTGCTTGCTCCACATACAGTTCATCGTTATCTCCACATAAAGTAAGACGAACTGGAGCAGTTCACCGAGACTACCGAAAACAGACGAGTTGGGATGATGTAAATACCAATTTTAGCGGTGAATCGTCCAGACTTGAGTCTATTGGCAGTCGTGATATTCAGAAACTGTTACACGATATAGATATGTCAGAATTGGAGTTACCCAATTTAGATGCACGACGCCAAGTCATGCACGAAGAAAGTGCCCAACCTCAGGAATCGCTAAGTAAAACAATTGCATTTAGTGCTAATGAAGCACAAGCTGGCGTTTCTAGAAGTAGAAGAGGTGATATTCAGAAGTCTTATCATCGCAGTAAACGAATAAAAAATCAGGCCAGTTATTTAGAAAGACTAGGTGCAACTTACAAAATTCATGCTGTAAACGAGAAAACTGTGCCTGGCAAAACATATAGCTTGGGCCAATCCTTTTGCATGGCAAGTACAATTGCTGAGGTTAGCGAAGAAACTCATCCTATATTGAAGTATGCAAAGAAAAAAATTGCGCCAAGTCGCCGTCCTGTAGCTAAAAGTAAATGTATGAAAAGTATCGCCCCAAAAAGAAAATTGGCTGTTCGGATGACTAAATCAGCTTTGTTAAGAAAGAAGCTATCCCAAGCTAAAGTGGCACAAGGTAAGTGTTTTCACATTTGGTTAAAAGAGCACTTACTGAATTTTTTTGAGCTGCAGATTTAGAAGTAGCTCTAAAAGAGACATTAAAGACAATCCGGTACTGCTGTATTTTTACGGCTCAGCTGATACAAACGCTTTCTACAGCGATGCCAATACTTGAGTGTACAGTTGTTTCTTGAGCCTATTGTACCAAAAATGTCAATGCTGGCAGACGAGCAGTTTTTTAATTTTATTATTTATTGCATTCTTTGACCCCTAAAAGCACCCTAAACATCTTACTATCTGCAAAATACTAACCTTCAATATTGGAAAACGAAGCACAATTACGCGAAATTTCAAAATAAAGATATCAATATCTTGGCAAATTTTCGATAGTCAGTAACAGCTGGAGATCTATAGTTCCAGCTTACCTTCTTCGTCAGGCAAAGCACACCGTTTCTTCCTATCGTCGACTCTTGTGGTATTCAAATTCGGTGGTTGGACATAGCCTCCAATATTAGTAGGGCCGGCCTTGCACTTCTCATCCCCACACCGCGGCCTCCTATATTAGTAGAGTTGGTTCTCCACTTTCTCCTGAGATCGTCTTTCAGTTCGTTTCTGAGTAAGATGCCAAATTCAAATACCACAAGAGGAGTCGACAGGAAGAAACGGTGTGCTTTGCCTGATGAAGATGGTTGACGTGACTATACATCTCCAGCTGCTATTGACTATTGAAAATTCGTCAAGATATTGATATATCTTTGTTCTCAAATTTCGCGCAATTGTCCTTTGTTTTCCAATGGCTAATGCATTTCAAAGTAAGTGTCTGAACATTTTTAAACTTTCAATATGTGGTAAAATTGCTTATTTTTGCTGTTTTCCACTGAAATAAATTTTAAATCATTAAATCTTATTTAGATTAGTTTAGCTAATCACCTGCTAGGAGTGCTGCGCTCGCATTCCGTAATAATGTGAACATGGCATCCATTTTGTCATATCGCTTCGGGCACTGGTGTAGGTAACACGCAGTGCCACCCATTGCTATTGTAACCGGCTTGTTGCCGATCCTGTAAACATGGACCGCCGAAAAACACTCGTTTTGCCAAACGAGCAAATTTTTTTTCTTTGAGCGCCCAAATGCCTCGATTGTGTAAATCTCGCCGTTTTTTTAATAATGGACAAAATCAGTCAAACTCGTCGACATTTAATAGCTGGCAATAATACCTACCTCTTGGGGAAGCCCAAATCCAAAATTTCCATCCAGAAGATCCACAAACTTCATTTGAAAATCGTCTAAAACCAACCGCAGCGCTCCTTCATCATGGCCGCCATTATTGAAGACTTGTATTCATGTATTTTGATTTTATCGTTTCTACTTTCGGGCAAAAAGCCCACAAACACTAGCTTAGTTGTAGTTTAGGAGGGGCTTCCATTTATGGTACTTAACCTCACATACATGTACAGACTACAATTTCATGTGTGATATTTTTTATTGTGTTTGTCGGCTGCAATCCTTATGAAAAATGTCCACAACGATCGATTTGTCTTTTAACTTTAACGTTAATCGTTCCAGTTAACTTAATGCGTTATAGCATTCAACTGAGCTAGATTATTTAACCATATTTATACTTTATAATAATCTTTTACCCCCAGAAACGCTACCATTAGTCCGAAGTAATTCGACATCGGCATTCTACCAGACAAGAATTTTAGTGTATATATGTTTGTTTTAGTTCTCCACTAAACCCGACTGAGACCTTCCGAATGCTGCAGCTAGCTTGTTCTATTAAAACCAAAATATATTTATAAAAGATCTGTTCACAAAGCAATCCGAAAGCAAAACTGCAAAAA
>JAHWFP010047138.1:0-23106 GCA_023313725.1 Lithobius niger | reverse complement strand
CCCCCCCCCCCCCCCCAGCCAAAACTAGTTGTGGTGTGTAACACTGCAGTTTTCAGTTAGAGCTTATAAAATTTAATAGTAATGCTTCGTGCATTACCCAAACCCAAGTATTAAGCTTTAACCAGAGCCTACTCACGTTGCAAACATGTAAATATTTATTCAATATTTCAAAGTAAAGGCCTATTTCCCAAAGTTCACTTGAGTAAAACTCAAACTGGCCTATCTTTACATGTCCCTACTCCTTCAATCGGCTCTGCACCCAGTCCCTTTGTTCAACCGACTTCTCCCATTTTCCATTGTTCTCAAGGCCCTCAGCCAACCAGACCCCCGCAGCTCTCCTGCCCGTCCGCGCGAACTTCCGGTCTCTAGCATAAAAGCCGTCTGCCCCAAGCATCCATAGCACAGCTCACAGATCTCTCAAGCTAGAAGGGTCACGCCAGTCGGGAGTAGAGACGCCATGTCCGTAGGATGCCATGCCGGGCAAAATGGTAGTGGTTTCGTATGTTGTAGTTTAGCTTTTAAAAGTTTAGTTTAGGACCCCCATATTCTAAATTTATAGTTTAAATTCGTAAACTTAACCTCTAGCTTAGAGAAAATTACGGTGGTGACGCCTTAAGCGGCATATTAGATTCTCTCACCCTAATGTAAGAATGGTACTCTTCCTAAAAACCCATTTTTCTAGTTTGCTTTAAATGGATTTTAAATTTAAACTGACGGTTTGATCTTTGTGGAAGTCAAAGGAAATATACTGATGTCCAAGTATAAAATTGCCGGGCTTTTTATTTCTTAGAACAGTTTGTGCGGGAACTAAGGGATGTTGATCTTTTGTACTTGGAAAACTTAGAAACATAACTGTGGACGGTTGATCGTATATGAAATATACTGTCAGATAGACTTAAATCAGTTGCGGCTGTCTAGTCTTGCGGGTGTCTCCGGGAGCACTGAGTATTACTTTTTCTAATGTGAAAATTTAAACTTTGTTTTAAACACAAGTGTTGTTTGTCTGAAATCTTGTGAATTACTAAGTTGTATATTCCAAACTTTTTGCTTTTAATTAATTGTATTCAAAAGCTTTTCGAAGCAAACTACGGTGTAAAGTGTACTTTCATTTTCTGTTGCCAAAATAAAACCAGGAGGTTTAAGCTTCAGTTCGTTTGCTAGATTGATTAATTGTTTTAGTGTAAAATAAATATGTAGCCCATCATTAATTTTAGCTATTTTAAACAGTTAAATCCACCGTTGGTGGCAGTGATTACCAATGGTATTAAGGTTAGGCCCCTTTAATTGGGACCCGGCGCTCCATCCCCCATGCTGGGACTGTAGCCCAAAGTTGTGCTTATGCCGTAAAAGTCGTCGTAAACACCGTAGAACCTTAGACTGAAACTCTATGTACACCAGGGAAACCGGGGGCGTTGCAAGCACCTAAGCCGTCGTAGCGTCCGCCGTTACAACTGGTGGCAGTGGTGGGAGGAACAGGTGCTGGTCCCATCAAGCGTTCCCCCCCTGCTACACTACAAATCTAGAAGGATGCAAGCCACTTCCAACTAGATGTCTGTGGTCCCGATGAACATGGCCACGAAGTAGATGCCTGTGACTACGTTACAAAAAGTCACGAAGCAGATGTCGTACTAAAGCAAAAAATAGTACAACCCCCGGCCAGTAGCCCCAACAACTGCCGGCGCCAGGAAGCAACAGTTGCCGCTTCCAGCAGACGTCTCCCAGCCGAGAGCCGTCTCAACCCCAACCGATGCTGTAGAAGAGGCCCGTGAGGGAACCTGCGCTCCGTGCAGCCAAGCCGAGGATTTTGTGTGTGATACTCCAAGGTCCCAGTGGATTAGACCGCCAGTGACGATCAACTCCAGAATTCAGTGCCGGACTTCCTGTACTACGGTGGAACAGAAGGACAGACTGACTGTACAGCGATTGTACAAAAATTGGGTAAGTGTACATGAGATATGCTTAGAGGCTGCCAAGCCGAGTGTTGTAGTTGAGGGCATTAATGCCATTTAGCCATTCATGTACCAGAGTGCTAGGGGTCTTGAAAGTGTATTTTTTATGTGCAATCTTACTGGATTTGGGAGAGAAGTTTTTTAAGTAATTAGCTCTACTCCAAATTAACGTTAAATTTTATGCTGCTGCATTTATTTTTTGTTTCATTCATAACAGCTTTATTTTGAAACCACGTTAAACGTTAACACTCAAAATGTCCGAAATGGATGAGTTATATGAAATCATTCGTGATTTACAAAACAAGGATTTAAAGAAAGCTTGTTTAAATCTAGGCTTTACAATTAGTGATTCTAGAGCCGAATCCCAACAAATCTTGCAAGCAGCCCTCGAAGATGGTAAACTCGATCTAAGTGAACACTAGTTCCGATGCACTAGTTAATGCTATTGAAAGGAGAGAAGCTGCTATTTTCGCAAAAAAGGAACTTGCAGCTTAAGAAAATGAACTATTTCTTAAAGCCGAAGAATTAAAGTTAAGAGCACTTGTAATTGCGGACGCAGATAAGCGCCGTGCTCATGAACTAGCCGCAAGGGACCAAGATGCCCAAATTAAGGATCGTGCCAGTGCTATGGAGTTAGCTAAACTGGACAAGCAGCTCGAATTAGCTAAGCTAAATGCTGCTACGTTAAATCTTAACCCCGCTCCAAAAGGAGCTAACGGCGCTCCCCCAGCTCCCCCAAGTCCAGTTGCAAAACATGGTAAAGTTGCGGACGTAGTTCGACTCGTCAACAAGTGGACGCCAAAAACTGAAATCAACAGTTTCCTTAAGATTTTTGAAGGAAACAATGACTAGTCAGAAAATTCCTAGAGACCAATGGGTCACGGGACTCCAACCCCTCGACGGTGAGGTTTTAATTAAAGTTTATGATCAGCTAACAGACGCTGAAATGCAGGACTACGAAATAGTTAAAAGTAAACTGCTTGCCCGTTTTGTACAGACTAAAGAGTCTTTGCAAACTCAATTTCGTTCACTCGAAAAAGAAGTAGAAATGCAATTCCAGGATTATGCATTTGAGTTAGAAACTCTTTTCACTCGTTGGTTAGCTTTGGCTAAGGTTAACCAGGATTATGACAAACTTGTCAACCTCATGCTTTCGGAACAATTTTACAAATCGTGTCCATTTCATCTCAGGAAATGGATCCCTGATCAAGTTAAATTAGGGACTTTGGCCGAAGCGGCCCAGTTGTGTGATGAATTCACTACACGTAATAAACAGATTTCAAGTGATGCTGCTTCTCGACCTGTCCAAGCACTCCTACAACTGCTACGACAGCACAAGGTTCTAAACCTTCCAACAAACAACGTGGTAACCCTAATCGTAACCACAGTCAGACTGCTAAACCGGCTGGTACTGCCGAGGTGAAAACTGACTCTACTAGTGGGGACTCAGCCACCAACACTTACTCAAACCGTGAGTTCGACAAACCTCGTCTTATAGGCGATGGCACTTGTTTTTATTGCAAAAAAATCGGACATAGACACCAAGATTGTCGTATCCGAATGGCTGACGAAAAAGCAGCCGCAACTGCACATTGTTATTTTATAAGTCATGCTCCACCAGAAGTTGTTTTGTCAAAACACATTCACGAATGGTCCGTAAACGGCCAAAAATGCCTTGTTTTACGTGATACTGGTTCCACACACGATGTAATCGCTCGTGAACTCGTAAAACCCACCAGTTTACTGGCGAGTACACGCATTGTCATAATGCTTTAACCGATAAGACGACAGCTCATGCTATAGCCTTAATTGAGGTTCAGACCCCCTACAGAGCTATCCAAACAGAAGCCCTCGTATCTGACCACGTGGACCCCCACTTCAAAATGTTGCTCGGGGTGCCATCTCAAACTGTGTTAGAGGATAAAGGACTTGTTTCCCTCCCCACTTACGTGAACGCAGGGACGTGCCGCCGATCAGCTCCCTCTCTTACGCCCTAATTACCGTGAGAGCCCAACTGATAGCGAGGAATCGGACAGTGACTCGATTGAGGTTACTCCAAGAGCAGTGACACAAGGTTTTATCAGCCCCAAACAAGACGTTTTGGATGAGGCGATTTTAGGCCTCAAACTGAGCAGTTTTCCCAACTTCTCAACATTGATAAAACTGAGTTTTTAAAACTCCAGCGTGAATGCCCAACTTTACAATTATGTTGGAAGTATTCTGAGCTGCCAGAAAGCCAGCAAGACGAAAACAAGCTTTTGTTCGTTGACAACGATTTGCTTTTTTGCAAACCTTTTCGACCTGAGGGAAGGCCGCTAATCAACAGGCAACAAGTTCTTTCCCAGGAGTGTAGAAATGTGGTTCTAAGCACTGCACTTGCAAATGCATGGGCGGGCCATCTTGGACGTTCCAAAATCAAGGAAAGAGTGCTTACAAATTTTTTCTGGCCCAAATGTTTTAGCGACATTGTGCAATTTGTCTTGACTTGTCTTACCTGCCAGAAAAACGGTAAATCTGTACAAAAGTTTGTTGCCCCTATGGTGCTAGTGCCCATGGATGGGGAGCCCTTTATTCGTTTCATTATTGATATTGTTGGCCCCATCAGACCCTCTAGTAGAGGTGGTTTTAAATACATTCTATCTCTCCTCGATCCGGCAACAAAGTTTTCCGAGGCCGTGCCCCTTAAAGAGGCCAACAGCAAAGATTAGTTGACGCCCTCCTCGGCATCTTTTCGAGGTTAGGCTTCCCTTCTGAATTACAATCAGATTTAGGCTCGCCCTTCATATCTGCCCTCACCACTTTATTCCTTGAAAAGTGCGGAATTAAGTGTATTAATTCAAGTGTGAATCATCCACAGTCCAACAGCGTGGAGCGATTTCACAGAACCCTCAAAGCGGTGCTGAGAGCGGTTTGCCACGAGCATCCCCTAGACTGGGAACGATGCCTCCCCGGTGCAATGTTTGCACTCCGTACTGCTCCACATGAGAGAACTGGATTTACACCTGCTGAAATGGTGTATGGCCGAAATTTAAAGGTCCCTCTCGAGCTTGTCAAAAGCCAATGGGTTGAGCTTGACATCCACCCATCCGTCCTTGAGTACATCCTGGATTTACTTCAGAGATTCAAATACTCACGGGAACTCTCACAAGAAAATATTGTGAAGAGCCAATTGAAAAACAAAACCTACTATGACCGTAAGGCAGTTGAACGTAATTTCAAAGAAGGTGATAAGGTTCTAGTCCTTAAACCTGACCGAGCCAATAAGTTAGAAATTCATTGGGACGGACCCTGTGATGTTGTAAAACGACTTTTCAGACACAAATTACCTGATAAAAAGATCATTTGGTTCTCAAAAGGAGACCATTTACCACATCAACCTGCTCAAGCCCTATCTGCCTAGGGAAGGGTCAAGCAACCATTCTTACAATGACGAACGTGAGTTCACTCACCACGACCGTGTCTGGTCCGGCAAACCTGGTGATGGCCATCTTAACTCAAAAGAAGCCATGAGTCTTTTCAAAAAGACAGGTGATTTATCAGAGTCACAAAAATCCGACTTACTAAAAGTCTTTGACCAGGTAGACGGTGTTTTTTTTCTACTCTGCCGGGAGGTACCGACATTGTCTCCCACGATGTGGAGTTAATTGACACTCAGGTGAAGCTTTGTAAATATTACAGGCATGCCAAGTTCTAACGTGACTTAATAGTTACAGAGATCAAACGTATGTTAGATCTGGGCTTAATTGTGGAAACGGATTCCATACATGGATCCTCCATGAATATTGTACAAAAAGAAGACGCTAGCCCTCGTCCTGCAGCTGACTACAGAGAGCTGAACAACAATACGGTAACTAAAGATTATCTAATTCCCAACATCGAGGAATGTATTGAGTGTAGCGGCGGACGCTACGACGGCTGAGGTGCTTGTAGCGCCCCCGACATCCTTGGTTGACGAGTACTTCTTTGCATTAGGTTACGTGATTATTTCGACTTTACGATAATAAGCACAGCAGGGGCTACAGTCCCGGCATGGGGGATGGAGCGTCGGTGTCCTATTCTAGGCCTAACCTTAATGCTTCCGGTAATACACTGCCACCAACGGTGGATTAATTTAATTGCTTAAACGAAGTATAAAGCTAAAATGGGCTACATAATAATTTACACTAGAAACAATTAATCTTACTAGGGAACGAACCTGAGGTTTAAAAACTCTTGGTTTTTATTTTAAAACAACAGAATGATAAAAATAACACTTTTACATTTAGTTCACTAGTTCAGCTTTTGACAAGTTTGGCAAAAACAAATAAATCAAGAATTTACATTAGAAATTCCCTTGGATACAAGAACAACGATGTTTGTTCTTAACACTTAATTTAGACAAGAAAAAGCATTTTTATCTTGGGTTCCTATCGAGGAATACCCAGCAAGCTGAACCGCGTCGGCTAAGTTACAACTATATTTGACAACTGTAGTTTTCAAATCGTCGCACAGTTATTTTTCCTCGCGAGGATCAAACCGTCCCTTTGTTTACATTTACAAAATGAACAAAGTAAGAAACTGGCTTTTTAGAAAGAGATGCCTACTCTAACATTATGGTGGTAAAGACCAGCAATGCCGATAAGGCTTACCAACCATAAAGACTCCAAGCTAGAGGTTAATTTACTTTAGACTATAAATTTAGAATTGGGGGGTCCTAAAGATAAACTTCTAAAGTTAAACTAGTTTACTTACAAACACTACCATTTTGCCCGGCATGGCAATCCAGGACGTGACATCTCCACACCCGACCGGCGTGACCCGTCTAGCTTGAGAGATCTGTGAGCTGTGCAGACTGAGCTGTAGAGGGAGGGCAACTGGGGCTTTTTATGCTGGAGCAACGGATTTTCTCTACCTAAGCGCGGACGCCGAGGAGAGCTACGGGGGTCTGATTGGCGGAGGGCCAGGAGAACAATGGGAAAGTCGGTAGAGCAAAGGGTTTTGGTGCAGAGCCGTTTGAAGGAGTAGGGAATGGTTAGAATTGACCAAATAGAGTTTTCAACTCTTGAACTTTGGGAAATGGTCTTTGCATTGGGAAATTGATTATAGGTTGATTATTTACAAATGCACATCGTGAATTGGCTCGTGTTAAAGCTTAGTACTTTGGTTTGGGTAATACATAAAGTATTACTATTAAATTTTACAAGCTTTAACTGGAAACAGCAGTGTTAGACACCACAACTAGTTTTGGCTGGGGGGGGGGGGGAAATTGAGGATTCGAAGTTTTTAAGCACAGTTTGACTTTCGGATTGCATGGAAATAGATCTTTTATAAATATCTTTTGGTTTTTAATAGCAGAGCAAGCTAGTAGTAACATTCGGATGGGTCAGTCGAGTTTCGTAGAGAATTAAAACAAAACATATATACACAAAAATTCGTGTCCGGTGATTGCCGATGTCTGTATATTTTGGACTAGAGGTAGCGTTTTGGGGGCAAAAGATTATTATTAAGAATGCATAAAAAAATAAATATATTAGCTTAGAGAATGCTATAACGCATTTAAGTTTGAGTAAAATAAATAACATCAAAGTTAAAGGACAGTCGACGATCGCTGTGGAAATTTTTCATAAAGGTTGCAGCTGTACAATCTGTACAATTAAATAGGAGGTTAAGTACCTTCGCAGAGGAAGCTCCTCCTCTAAAACACTAAACTAATGTTTTCGGCTTTATGCCTAAGTGAAAATAAAAAGTACATACAAATTTTTACAAGTGGCGAAAATGGCGTCTCGTGCGCTACGGTGATTTCACGGCTTCAGTTTCGTGCGTTTTTCTAAATGCTGTAGAATGACTTCTAGATGGAATTTTCGTGTTCTGTTTGCGGGGGGAAACAGATAAAGTTCGTGGCTATTAAGAGCCGTTTAGATGAGACGGATTGGTCCATTTTCTTGGGAGATACAGGCGTTTGAAATTTGAGGATTTTTTTCCCCCGGCCGAGGCATTTGGGCGCTCAAAGAAAAAAAATTTCTTCGTTTGACAAAACGAAGGTTTTTCGGCGGTCCACGTTTACATGAGCGTGCAGCTAAGTGGAAATACATTTCCATTTTTGACCTTAACCGTGGATTTTGGCAAGTGTGCTTGACGCCACAGGCTTCAATGGCCGCCACTATCACTACCCCCATTGGGAAGTTTGCTCCCCTTATGATGAATATGGGGATGAAAAACGCTCCATTTTGCTTCCAGAAGCTTATGGACAATGTCACACGTGGCATGGAGGAGTATGTCACTCCTTTTCAAGATGACACCGCCGTTGGTGCCGAAACGTAGCAACAACACTTAGACAACGTCTTTAACTTTCTCTTTGCTGTCAAGAAGGCCGGGTTAACTGTGAACGCAAAAAAAATCGCAGGTCGCTTGCAGCAAAGCTTCTTTTCTTGGTCACGAAATGGGCAATGGAACTCTCGCTCCTTCAGAAGTGAAAGTTTTGGCCGTTCAAAAATTCGTACGGCCACAAACTAAGAAAGATGTCCGTTCCTTCCTTGGTTTGGTTGGTTACTACCAACGTTACATTCCCCACTATTCTGAAATCTGTGCAAGCCTGACAGACTCTCTGAAGAAGGATGCACCCGATCCGGTTTTATGGGATGATTCAAAGCAAACTGCCTTTGAAACTTTGAAAACTGCCTTAGTGACGTTTCCCGTCCCAAGAGCCCCCGACTTCAACCAAACCTTCATCCTCCAATGAGATTGTTCCGACCGTGGCATGGGCTGAGTTTTGTCACAAGAGTTTGGTGAAGATGAACACCCCTGTCTGTACGTTTCACGTAAATCAACAGCCCGGGAGCAAAATTATGGGACGACTGAAAAAGAATGTGCGTGTCTGATCTGGTCTGTTGCTAAATTACGGCCCTACATCTATGGGACAAAATTTATCATTGAATCAGATCACAACCCACTTCACTGGCTCAAGCAAATGTCTGGCAAAAATCCCAGATTGCTTAGGTGGAGCCTCACCCTCCAAGACTATGATTACACTGTCCGGTACAAACCTGGCAAGTTTCACTTAAACGCCGACGCGTTAAGAAGGTATTTTGTTTAAAAGCAAATGCTTAAATGTTAAACATTTTATTTTCAGTACAAATTGACTGAAAATTAAATTTTACCTGCATTTTTAATTTTGTCATTTTGGTCTGTTGGGAGCTCATCCTTAAGCAACTCCCAGTTAATTCCCGTTTTGGCCTTTACACCTAAATTTTAAGTGCCTATGTTTTACTCTTTTTGTCACTATCAACGTCTCCCTCTGTGGGAGAATATTAACAAAGATTGTTACGACACTAATTAATTATTCATTAGGAATATTCCACGGGAGCTTAAACTTGTCCCCGGTTGGCTCTTCTTTAAGTTTTCTACGAAATGGCTTTCTTTAAAAACAGCCGTCTGTCTCACCTCTGAGTTCAAAAGGTTAACTCGTTAAACTCGTCTTTAAAAGATTCTTGCGTTTTTATCCATAAATCCTTCCAGAGTTGTATTACTATGTCTTAAGTTATGGGTCATACCTTAAAACCCTTTAGTGTCAAATTCACCGTATAAACAAGTTGTTTGGTAACCTTAAACCATCCCAGTGGGAGTAGTTTAACAGTATAAATAGAGCTGGTCGTTTACGGCGCACCCCAGTATACAATTTTCTAAACCCTATCGCAGGCTAGGTTTATTGTTATGCGTCCGTCGGTTTTTATCGTAGCCTACCGGGATAAAAAAAAAAAAGGCTAGACTTGAGCAGAGGCAGAACGGCTAGGGACATATTACCAGAGCAATAGACGGCCTAATTTACTTGTTTTAACGAAACAACAAACTTAACTTTGTACTTTTACTTTAAAACTAGTGTGTTTCTTGATAACTGTGTTTCGCCCCGTTTTCAAATACTGGTACGATATTCCTGCACCCAGCAGCGCGGACCGTAGTTAGTTAATGGCTGCAAAAACAGTAAGGTTTAACCTGTAACTTTTAATTTACTTAAAGTTCTCTTAGCCACAAAAACGTTGGTCCCCCAAAAATACAAAACGGGAAAGTAAACATTTATGTAATTAGTGTATTTTATCTCATGTCAACTTTGCTTATTTTGGCGGTCTTGTGTTTATTGCATATCTTGTGTGCACTAACCCTTCTATTCTAGTTTTTATTCCGAGTTCTAGGAACCCCGAATAAAATCCTGCGTTTGGGGGCGTGTAAACGTGGACCGCTGAAAAACACTCGTTTTGCCAAACGAGCAAATTTTTTTTCTTTGAGCGCCCAAATGCCTCGATTGTGTAAATCTCGCCGTTTTTTTAATAATGGACAAAATCGGTCAAACTCATCGACATTTAATAGCTGGCAATAATACCTACCTCTTGGGGAAACCCAAATCCAAAATTTTCATCCAGAAGATCCACAAACTTCATTTGAAAATCGTCTAAAACCAACCGGAGCGCTCCTTCATCATGGCCGCCATTATTGAAGACTTGTACTCATGTATTTTGATTTTATTCTTTCTACTTTCGGGCAAAAAGCCCACAAACACTAGCTTAGTTGTAGTTTAGCAGGGGCTTCCATTTATGGTACTTAACCTCACATACATGTACAGACAACAATTTCATGTTGATATTTTTTATTGTGGTTGTCGGCCGCAATCCTTATGAAAAATTCCACAACGATCGATTTGTCTTTTAACTTTAACGTTAATCGTTCCAATTAACTAATGCATTATAGCATTCAACTGAGCTAGATTATTTAACCATATTTATACTTTTATAATGATCTTTTACCCCCAGAAACGCTACCATTAGTCCGAAGTAATTCGACATCGGCATTCTAACGCACACGAATTTTAGTGTATATATGTTTGTTTTAGTTCTTCTCTAAACCCGACTGAGACCTTCCGAATGCTGCAGCTAGCTTGTTCTACTATTAAAACCAAAAGATATTTATAAAAGATCTGTTCACAAAGCAATCCGAAAGCCAAACTGTGCAAAAAAACTTTGAATCCTCAATCCCCCCCCCCCCCAGCCAAAACTAGTTGTGGTGTATAACACTGCAGTTTTCAGTTAAAGCTTATAAAATTTAATAATAATGCTTCGTGCATTACCCAAACCCAAGTATTAAGCTTTAACCAGAGCCTACTCACGTTGCAAACATATAAATATTTATTCAATTCTTGAGTAAAACTCAAACTGGCCTATCTTTACATGTCCCTACTCCTTCAAACGGCTCTGCCCCCAGTCCCTTTGTTCAACCGACTTCTCCTCCCACTTTCCATTGTTCTCAAGGCCCTCAGCCAACCAGACCCCCGCAGCTCTCCTGCCCGTCCGCGCGAACTTCCGGTCTGTAGCATAAAAACCCCCTGCCCCAAGCATCCATAGCACAGCTCATAGATCTCTCAAGCTATAAGGGTCACGCCAGTCGGGAGTGGAGACGCCATGTCCGTAGGATGCCATGCCGGGCAAAATGGTAGTGGTTCGTATGTTGTAGTTTATCTTTTAAATTTTAGTTTAAGGTCCCCATATTCTAAATTTATAGTTTAAATTCGTAAACTTAACCTCTAGCCTAGACAAAGTTATGGTGGTGACGCCTTAAGCGGCATATTAGGTTCTCTCATCCCATAACTTAATAGTGGTACTCTTCCTAAAAACCAATTTTTTTAGTTTACTTTAAATGGATTTTTAATTTAAACTGAGGGTTTGATCTTTGTGGAAGTCAAAGCTAAAATACTGATGCCTAAGTATAAAATTGCCGGGCTCTTTATTTCTTAGAACAGTTTCTGCGGGAACTAAGGGATGTTGATCTTTTGTACTTGGAAAACTTAGAAACATAACTGTGGACGGTTGATCGTGTATGAAACATACTGTCAGATAGACTTTAATCAGTTGCGGCTGTCTAGTCTTGCGGGTGTCTCCGGGAGCACTGAGTATTACTTTTTCTAATGTGAAAATTTAAACTTTATTTCAAACACAAGTGTTGTTTGTCTGAAATCTTGTGAATTACTAAGTTGTATATTCCAAACTTGTTGCTTTTAATTAATTGTATTCAAAAGCTTTTCGAAGCAAACTACGATGTAAAGTGTACTTTCATTCTCTGTTGTCAAAATAAAATCAGGAGTTTTAAGCTTCAGTTTGTTTGCTAGATTGATTAATTGTTTTAGTGTAAAATAAATATGTAGCCCATCATTAATTTTAGGTATTTTAAACAGTTAAATCCACCGTTGGTGGCAGTGATTACCAGCAGTATTAAGGTTAAGCCCCTTTAATTAGGACCCGGCGCTCCATCCCCCATGCTGGGACTGTAGCCCAAAGTTGTGCTTATGCTGTAAAAGTCTTCGTAAACACCGTAGAACCTTAGACTAAAACTCCATGTACACCAGGGAAACCGGGGGCGTTACAAGGACCTAAGCCGTCGCAGCGTCCGCCGTTACAATCCTCTACTGTCGGGATTCTCCCCCAAAATTGGGATCTCTGGCCACGGATAAACTCGGTCCAAGCATGATTCTCTGGAACAACTCGATTTATTTATGACTGCAATCACAGTTATAGGACTGGAAGACAGCGGACGGGAGAGTGTGCACGTCACGCGTTCTCCTGCTCTTGCCAGAAAAGAGTGAAGCCTTGGTACTCCCAGTAGACAGTTTGTTGGTTGGTGGTTACCGAAATGCTCGACGAAACAGCAACAGACAGTTTATTGTCGCTTCTTGTACTGAGCAAAGTTGCTGCTTGAGTTTGAGTGTTGATCCAAATCCGGATTTCTCTAAAGAGGTTGAGGTGAGAACCCTCTGTAAAAACAGGAACTCAAACACTGCACCATAACGACAAACAAGTTGAGGCGACTCTTCTGCACTACACTGATACCTACTCAAGACTCCTGGTAACTCGTGCGATGTCAACCCTTTCAATTTACACCTAGGCACAACTACGGGTTTCTCGGATGCAAAGCTGCAAGACCAGCCCAATTTGTCCCGTTCCTGGAAGCCGACTATCTCCTGGACTCCACCCCGCTCAACCTCGGCACGAAGCTTAAAGCTCCCAAAGAGATACTGTCCAAAGGAAACCGTCCAAAGAAATACTAGAAGAAGTAAACAATCTGTTGCAAAAAGGAGTCGTCCAGGAATGCATGGAAACCTGTGGTCGACTGCGGACTGGAGCTCTACGAGGATCTTCTAAGAGTCTGTTGCGGCAAAGCCAGTCGTCTAAATAGGCGTGTGTTCTGATGGCTCTAGAAAGAATAGATGAAAAAATTGGCCTGCCTGTTACTATAAGTCCAAAGAAAAGAGGTTTTAATAGAAAAACATTCACGATAAGGAAGAAACCGAAGAAACACGTCCGGAGCAGTTTCCATCATGGAACTTACATTGATTATGATTCTGTTTAAGTATTCAAATTGAAGATCAAACGATTCCCTCTTGACTTTTTTGGTACTGGAAAAACTAGGTTGGGACCAGTCCTGACAACTGTCAACTGCATTCTTCAGGACAAGCGCTTCTACCTCGTGGAGGAGACCGGTGTTGGCTGGGTGGCAAGTTTGCTTGGCAGAGATTTGGCAAATTACTAGTGATGGAGGAACTTCAGTTGGCAGCCGTGCAGTTGAAGGCGACCACCGACTGAAAACAGCTTACTTATGATTCGCACCAGGGAATCTCGAGCACCACTAAAGGCAGTCTCTTGCTTTCTTCGCAGGGTACTTGCTGTGAGGATGATTCTTTCAATCTGTGCTAGGATCCTGTAACGGCGGATGCTACGACGGCTGAGGTGCTTGTAACATCCCCGACATCAGGTAGACTTCGGTCTTGTTAAAAATAATACTTTCGGTGTTTTGGTTGATTATCAAAGCACAGTCGTGGCTACGGGCCCGATGTAGGGAACGGAGCGAAAATATCCTATCAATTTAAGTAGGCTAACAAGTACTGTTTTATACGGTACACGCTGCCACCAGGTGGAGTGACATTAATTGCAGAAAATCCTGAGTTAAGAATAAAAGGGGGTTTACATAATATTTTAACTCTACAATTAATAACTGGGTAAAAACAACTGACGTTTAAAACGCTTGGTTTTATTTATAGACAGTTAAATAAAATATAAATGGCACTTTACATTTTAACAAGTTTTTACAACTGAAAGCTTTAAATAAAGCAAAACGAATTTACATCATGAAATTCAACAAACGAACTTTGGCGTTTTAGAAAACAGTAATCTTTCACATCAAGAAAGTTCACTCAGGTGTGTTTCAACCTCCTTATATAAAATGCAGCCGCAAGTTACAATTAGGCCTACAATATGTTGTTTGCGTTCAAACTCCCACAAACTCAACTAAACTTCCAGTTAAATCTGAACTAGATCGGCTCAACGGAAGCACTAGCAATATAAGCAGGACTTTCACTTAAATTAAGTTGATTAAAATAAGTAAGATAGACTTGGTTTTTAGGAAGGGAACCACCCTGACGTTTATGACTAAGTTCAGAACCTGCCGATGTACGAAATTAAATGATAAATTTATCAAACTAGGAGTTGCTTTTAAAATTAAACTATGAATTTAAATTTGGGGTCCTAAATAAAAACTTTCAATTTTAAACTACACAATACGAACCACAACCATAGTGCCCGGCATGGCAACATTCGGACGGCATCGGTCCTACCCCGATCGGCGTGACCACCTCCTAGCTTGAGATCTGTGAGCTGTGCTAACGATTGTCTGCTGGGTCTGAGTTTTATACCTGATGCTTGGCAAGCAGGTAGAGGGAAAGTGCGGCCCTATAGGAGAGCGACGGGGGGGGGGGGGGTTAGTGAAACCTTGGGAGGAGGAGAGACTTGACCAAAACCGGCCAGGCTGTCACTACCGGAAGTAGGTAGGGCAGCGCGGACGGGCAGGGTAGCTTTGCACTCTGAGTGGTCAGGGAATTGAATCATGTGATCTGGTTGGAAGGGGATATTGACAATGAGAAGAGCAAAGGGTATTGCCGATTTGTGTGCATTGAGAGGCCTTAAGAACTGAGTTTTGAACTCACAACGTGAATAGGCGTATAAATTAAAACTACGATATTATGTATCGCAACTATTGAAGGAGGGGGGGGGGGGAAACGAAGTGTTATGCACCGAATATTTGCTATTGACTATGGAAAACAGATCTTTTTACTGGATTGATTTAATAGAAGGATGGGCAAGCTAGAATTGCATTGGGAACTGTTGGGTGGTCTCCCTCGGCGATTTTCGCATTAATATTTACTAACAAAAACAAAAAGTGGCGTCCTGCAAAATTGCCTTAAATATCTTTTGAATGTCGAGCGCGTGGTTGGGTTCAGGGGGCAAGTGAAAATGTTAAAAGATTAAATAATTAATTTAATGAAAAAAAATACTAAAACGTATTTAAAGTTGGGGCAATAACTTTGCAGTGGCAGAACTTAGTTAACATGGAAGTGGGAAATTTTTCATATAATCATGCGCGCTACAAACCACATAAAAAAAATATAACATTTGCTAAGTTCACATCCTATTTGTGAGGTTAAGTACCTTTGCAAAGGAAGCCCCTCCTATTCCACAACTAATCTAAACTG
Source organism: Lithobius niger (assembly GCA_023313725.1). Classification (NCBI taxonomy): domain Eukaryota; kingdom Metazoa; phylum Arthropoda; class Chilopoda; order Lithobiomorpha; family Lithobiidae; genus Lithobius; species Lithobius niger. The sequence continues at coordinate 7,614 of JAHWFP010047138.1, read as the reverse complement.
GGTCGGCTTTATGCCTATAAAAATGGAAAAGAAACGATTACATTTATACAAATGATTTGGAGTTACGATGACCGGAAGTGTGTGCGTCGCGGCACAGTTTGGTGACTTTTTCTTAGGCTTGTAGCTGAAGAACCAGATGGAAATGTTGAGTTCTGTTTTCGCAGAATGGAAGTTCAAATTCGTGGCTATTAAGAATTTCTATGATGGGCCATTTCTGTTGGTAACTCCTGGAAATGCAGTGGTTTGAAGTTGGAAGTCTGACAAGTCAGTGGCGGGGGGCACCATGACTTGGAGAAAAAAATTAGAGTTTGTGAAAACGAGGTTTCCCAGAGGTTTTTTTGACAGCTAGAGTCCCGGTATTCTCTCCAAAAGGGTTTTGGCCAAAAAGCCCTTACAGGCCCCCACGCAGAGGATTCCATTTGGGGTTCCTGGTGAACGCAAAATGTAAGCTAAAACAGAAAAGGTCAGTGCACACAAGACATGCCACTATCAAGACTGCCAAGCCATGTAAAATAATTCAAGAACAACACGAGTTAAGCATTACCTCGGCTTTATCAGGCCAATGGGATGATATCCTATCCCCGGATCCACAAGAGAAAATTAAAACACTTTTTACAAAAATAAACTTCGCCGTTTTGTATTTTTGGGGGACCAACGTTTTTGTGGCTTGGAAAATTTTATGTAAAATTCAAAGTTACAAAGTTAAAAGAACGCTATTTTTGCAAAATTAACTAGTTGCTGTCCACGCTGCTTTGTGCAGGAATATCGTACAAGCAACCAGAGAATTGAGCAAACGACATTTAAATAAAATTGGAAAAACACTAGGTTTGCCTGAATGTACAAGGTTAATTTTTTTGTACGAATTAACAGATAAATGAGGCCATCTATTGCTCTGGTAATATGCCCCATATCTGGTCTGCCTTTGCTCAAGTCTAGCCTTTTTTTTTATCCCGGAAGTCTGCGATCAAAACCGCCAGACGTGTTACAATAAACCTAGACTGCGTTAGTTGTTAGAAACTTGAACACAATGTGGGGACGCATAAAATGACCAGCTCTATTCACTGTTAAAACATACCACTAGAATGGTTTGAGGTTACCAGACAACTTGGTTTACAAGAGAATTTTAAACACAGAAGGGTTTTGAGGTAGGACCCATAACTTAAGACATAATAATACAATGCTGGGAGGTTTTATGGATAAAAACGCAACAACCTTTTAACGACAGTGCTAACCTTTTTTGCAGAGGGGTATACAGACGGCTGTTTTTAAAGAAAGCCATTTTGTAGAAAGAAGAGCCAACCGGGGACAGATTGCAACTCTCGTAGAACGCTTCTAATGAATATTTATCATGTGTCGTTAAAATCTCTGTTAATTTCCTTCCACACAGGAAGGCGTTGATAATAACAGGGAGAATAAAATCATTGGCACTTAAAATTTTGGTGAGAAGTTCCGAAACGGAAAAAGCTGAAAGTTCCTTTGGTAGTGGTTGCACTTTCAACATACCACAAACAAATTTAAAACAAGAAAATGTTTCGATAATAAATAAATGGTTCTCAGCAGAATTTTACACTGAAAACGAAGTATTTAATAATACTAGTTAAACAAAATACCGACTCAGTGTCAGCGTTCAAGTGATACTTTCCAGGTTTGTAATGGGGTTTTTTCCAGGCATTTGCTTGAGCCAATGTAATGGGTTATGATCTGATTCAATGATAAATTTTGTCCCATAAATGTAAGGCCGTAATTTAGCACCTGACCAGATCAAACACGCACATTCTTTCTCTGTAGTCCCCTAGGTCAGTTCTCTAGCTGTCAGCTTTCTTGACACAGGGTGTTCATCTTCTCCATATTCTTGAGATAATACGCATCCCATACCTCTCTCAGAACAATCACATTGCAAAATGAAGGTTTGATTGAAGTCGGGGGCTCTTAGGACAGGAAACGTCACTAGAGCGTTTTTCAAAGTATCAAAAGCATGCTGCTTTGATTCGTCCCAGGTTACTGGGTCTGGTGCATCCTTTTTTTAAGGAGTCAGTTAGACAAGCACAAATTTCTGAATACTGATGGATGCAGCGCTGGTAATAGCCTACTAGGCCTAGAAAGGAACGAACATCTTTCTTGGTCTGTGGTCGTGCAAACTTTTGCACTGCAAGGACTTTTACCTCTGAGGGGGAACGGGATCCATTTCCAACCTCATGACCTAAGAAGGTAGCCTTGTGACCAGCGACCTGCGACTTTCCTGCATTAACAGTGAGCCCAGCCTTCTTGACAGCAAGGAGAAACTTGAGAACATTTTTGAGATGCTGTGGCCACGTTTCGGCCCCCACAGCAGTGTCGTCTTGGAAGGGTGTCACAAACTCTTCCATGCCACGAGTGACATTATCTATTAGCTTTTGGAAGCAAAATGGGGCATTTTTCATCCCCATATTCATCATGAGGGGAGCAAACTTCCCAATGGGAGTTGTGATAGTGGCAGCTAAAGAAGCTTGTGGCGTCAAGCGCACTTGCCAAAATCCACGATTAAATCGAAAATGGAAATAAATTTCCACTTGGCTGCTCTTTCAATGCACTCTTCAATATTTGGAATTGGGTAATCTTTAGTTACCGTGTTGTTGTTTAATTCCCGGTAGTCGGCTACAGGACATGGACTGGCGTCCTTTTGAACAATGATCATTGGAGATCCATGAGGAGAATCAGTTTCAACAATCAAGCCCAAATCAAGCATACGCCTGATTTCTGTTACAATCAAATCCTTTTCAAATGTTGCATGGCGATAATATTTGCAGGGGTTAACTTGGGTATCTACAAGTTCAACATCGTGAGTAATAAGGTCGGTACGACCCGGCAGAGTGGAGAAAACACCGTCCACTTTTTCAAAGATTTGCAACAAATCTTTTTTCTGCGATTCGGACAATTCACCAGTCTTTTTGAAAAGACCCATGGCCTCCTTGGATGTAAGGTGGCCATCTCCAGGCAGGGACGACGCTAGAATCACCTTACTGGGGAGGCGGCAGTGGGGCAGCAATTTTAGCCAGGGGGGGGCGAACCGAAAAATTCAACTTTAGCGCCCCCCCCCCAAAAAAATTCAAAATAACACTCTTGTAATTCTTTCTCACACCGAACGTTCTAACTGTTTCATGCCCTATTTTTTGGGAACATTTTTAAATCCAGCTGTAAAAAAGATGATCTTTCAACTTTCACAGTAAACAACTGGGCTCTATTGGTGTAACCTCAAGTCCTTCTTGTCACTTAGAAAGAAACTAACGTAGTTTTCTTAATAAATAACCAGAATTTTCTTCGTTTATACGTTTTATTTTGAACCGATGAGTGAGGGGGGGGGGGCGGGGGGGCGGCCAAAAATGTGGTGGGGCGAGCACCCCCCTCGCCCCCCCTTAGCGTCGTCCCTGTCTCCAGGCTGACCGGTCCACACATGGTCAGAGGGATTGTATTCCCTTTCGTCACTGTAGGAATGGTTACAGGCCGCTTCTCTAGGCAGATAGGGTTTGATAAGGTTTATATGATACACTGTTTCTTTCTTCAAACCAAAAGACTTCTTGATTAGATAGTTTGTGTCAGAAAGGCGTTTCAACACTTCACATGGGCCATCCCAATAAATTTCTAATTTATTGGCACGAGCAGGTTTAAGGACTAAGACCTTATCCCCTTCCTTGAACTTTCGTTCAACTGCCTTGGTGTCATAATATTGTTTGTTTTTGAGTTGACTCTTCACAATTTGTTCTTGTGCGAGTTCCCGTGAGTATTTGAAGCGCTGGAGTAAATCCAAGATATACTCGTAAGGCGGATGGATGAACGTCGGGTTCAACCCATTGGCTTTTTACAATCTCAAGAGGGCCCTTTAAATTTCGGCCATACACCATTTCGGCTGGCGTGAAGCCAGTGCTCTCGTGAGGAGCAGTATGCAGGGCGAACATGGCCCGGGGGGGGGGGCATCTTTCCCAATCTTGGGGATGCTCGTGAGTGACAGCTCGTAGCACTGCTTTGAGCCTCCGATGGAATCGTTCCACGCTGTTTGATTGGGGGTGACAAATACTGGAATTTACACACCTGATTCCACATTTTTCCAAAAATAAAGTTGTGAGTTCAGATATAAAAATTAAGCCCAAGTCAGACTGCAATTCACTGGGATAGCCTAATCTTGAAAATACAAGGAGTAAGGCGTCAACAACGCTTTGGCTGTTGGCCTCTTTAAGGGGCACAGCCTCTGGGAATTTTGTTGCATGATCCATAACGATAAAATGTATTTGAATCCAGCCTTGCTTGTAAGCCTGATGGGTCCCACGATATCAATAATATATCAGTTGAAAGGCTCACCATCCATGGGCACGAGCACCATGGGAGCAACAAATTTTTGCCCAGTTTTGCCATTTTTTTTGGCAGGTTAAACGTGTGGCTACAAAAGTTTCAATAACAGTAAAGCACTTAGGCCAGTAGAAGTTAGTCTGCACTCTTTCCCTAATTTTTGTACGCCCTAAGTGGCCGGCCCATGCATTAGCATGTGCAGTACTCAATACTAAACTCCTACATTCCTGGGGAAGAACTAACTGTCTCTTAATTAACGGTCTTCCGTCAGGGCGAAAAGGTTTGCGATATAACAAACCGTTGTCCACGAAAAACAATTTATTTTCGTCTTGCTGGCTTTCAGGCAGCTCAGCGCATTTCCAACACAACTGTAAAGAGGGACATTTACGTTGTAAATTAGTGAATTTATTCTTGTCAGTGTCTAGCAACTTTGAAAATTGCTCCGACTGTGGGCCAAGAATAGCAGCGTCTAAAACGTCTGGTTTAGCGCTCACGAAACCGCTTGGGGCTTCCAGGGGGGTCGTCACGCTTGAGTCGTCATCACTGCAGGACTCCACCTCGCTCTCACTTAACACCTCACGGTAATCAGGTTTAACGATCGGCAGCTGACTGGCGGCACGCGTGGTAGCGTTTACGTAAGACGGGAGTGAATGCAAACCTTTTTCTTCTAGGAGGTTTCCCGGAGGTTTTTTTGACAGCTGGAGTCCCGGTATCCTCTCCAAAAGGGTTTTGGCCAAAAAGCCCTTACAATCCTCTTCCTTGGCACTGGGATCCTCTGTCTTGGTGCTGGGATCCTATTCCTTGGCGATGGTTTTGGGCTTCTTTCCTATGCTGAGGCCGTTGCTTCTTTTCATCCTTATAAATATTTTAAGAATTAGCACTTACTGATATAAAATATCGGTATCGGTAACTATAATGATACACAACCGATACTCTCTATCGATATAACATTAACTTATTAACAGTATCAGTCTTACAACGTTCATTTATTATTATCAGGTTAACATTAGCTTTAGCTTAGCAGACGCCACTCAGTGCACATGGCTTCAGCCTCATGCACTTTTAATTGCTGCCACATGTAGTCCTACCCAGATACTCAGTATGCATCAGTGGTCTGGCCGGGAGCCAATCAGCTCTCCTTGCAATCACAACATCCAATTGCACATCTTCTGCAATACAATAGACCAGGATGCAGGCCCCTTTATAAGCAGCCTCCCTGGCTATTTTCACTCTCTCTCCCCGGCTTTTTTAGACCTCAAAGCGACTAGCCACTGAGCCCTCAAGAGCCGGATTCTCAGCAGCATTATTTCAGAGTTTAGTAATTTTTTACGATCTTGGACTTAAACGAATTTTAAAGGAGCTTCCCTCCTTTAGAAACTTAAGTTCGGTTTAGTGTTGAGAAAGGGCGCATCTTATCTAAGATCCCCCTTTCTTATTTCCCATTGGTCCTGATTATTACAGGAGTGCTTTCACTTAATATTACGAAGGTTTAACTGTTTAAAAAGGAGGGATTACCCTAACCATAAATAACTGAATTAAATAGCTTTCGGAACATATATCTTGTTGGACTCTCTTACTTTGCCCATTACTTGCTTTATTGTGCTGTAGTTAGTAACATTGCATTAGCGCCGGCCGGTAAGTCTATATTATTACGTACCTCTTTTTATCTTCTTGGGTTCGAATAATACCAACGCCTAATCATTAAGAAAACGGCAGCACGTTACAGTTATTATTGAGCAAAGGAGCTATTTTTTGGATTAGATAACAAAAACAGAAAAAACAGCAAGTAGGCTACCCGGAATCAAATTTTTTTTCCCAGTCTAATTTGGATCGAACTTTAAGACATAAACATGCCTAGTCACAAGAAAAAACACTACAACTACCAAAAGCACGAAAAAACTTCTTAAAAATAGGAATAATTTAAGGCTTTCGACTAGTGGTAGGACTATTGTGAAGCCCCGTCGTTTAGCAGACGCACAGGCCGCCAATACACCTGTTTCTCCCGCCCAGCAGACAGCCAATGCACCCGCTCCTCCCGCTAAGCTGCCAACTCAATCTCAGCAGAGCAGACAGCATACACGCGTGCCTAGAGCGCCTGCTAACAAGCGTAGCACAGTAGCGGAGAAATCCCCACTACGCCAGCAGCCAACAGATGAGCATCGGAATGTTGCTAACAAATCACGTAGCCCTCCCCGTGATTCCGCTCCACGGCGTTCGCGCACAAATTCGCTTGATGATTCTAGAAGAAATAGAGTGAATTATTCACGTAGTCGTTCACCACAGCATCATAGCCTCCCCCTACAGATTTACACTATTTTTCTGAAGTATTAAATATCGGGTTGCCACCCTTATCTGATCCAGCCAGAACTACACAGACTACAAGCCGACAACAGCGGCTGAATTTCTTACTACCTTCAAATACTTACCTTCAGTAATTATCCTAAAATCACTATTTCACGCTTTTGCTGCTCGTTTTTAAAATAAAAATCCTGATTTCTATGTTTCCCTTTAAACTTCTCCCGCCTGGCGCGCTGCCTCTACTTTCCAAGGACAGCGCCACCTAGTCTGATCCCATCATCACTTTTTTGAGCACTCCATCGTGGATGAACGTGCATCGGTTCCCTCCGATTTTTCTTTTGTGTCCAGTTTTTAATTTGGAACGTGCAACGGCCAGCCATCATGTTGGCGATCGCTTAGGCCATGATTCGGGAATTCTTACGTCAAAGACTGCAAGTAAACTTCATGGAATCCCTATGTAGTTGTACTGGACAAAAGATGTAGATCGGTTTGGTTCCGTGAGTACCGTTGGTTTTGGTGACCTTCCATGGATTTGCTTCCGGAGTCCGTTTCGGATTGTATTCACCCAGATGAATTGGGAGGTCAGCGTATACTTTTGATACTTTGGTAAGTACTTTTTCTGCCTCGTACGTACGGCCATGCAACGTGTGCGGTCAGGATGAACAAAGAATATTGTCCGACTGGGGGGTTTCCTAGGCTAGTTCGGGCCTTTTTTCATGCGGCTGCGGTTAGGGCTAACACGGAGGAGAGCACTGGAAAACTGCTATCTATTCTCAGCCGTAAATCACCCAGTAACGGTGTGGGTGGAGGAACGTGAAACGGCCATGTTACGTGCGTTGCCATTAAACACATGTCGGATTAATATTAAAGCTTTATTAACCCATAACCGCCTGAAAGAACTTTAGACCCCTTTTTTTTAGAGTCCATGTGGTACTTGGGTCGGTTCTCTGATTCGAACCGGCATTCTCTTGGTTTGGAGCCGACGACGCTGACCAC
>JAHWFP010047137.1:29103-39256 GCA_023313725.1 Lithobius niger | reverse complement strand
TCCGCGTCGTCTCGTTGCGCTCGAGGAGATTTCTTGCTGCAACACTTATGATACAGACAGACCTAACACAGAAAAAACGATCAAGCAAGTTATAAGAGTGTAGTATACGATATCGGTTATCTCGGGAGAAAGTCAATATTATTTTTTTACGTCCAAGGAGTCAAGCAAAAAAATCAAGCAATTTATCAGAAAAGCCCTGTTTCTGATGACAGACGCTGACTTTCGTTCGCTTCGCTCACTCAATCAGCGCAAACATCTCCTCCAAAACTGGACAGAATCAATGTAACCACCAAGAACCACACATCACTTGTAATTTGTGTTAGTATACACCTTATATGGGTTTTCTTGTTTCACTTATTTTAAGAATATTGTTCTTTACGTCGTGCTAAGTACGATTTGTTTGCACATTTGCACGTCTTCTCCTACAGAAGTAATCCCCTATGAAGGTGAAAGATGAAAGATTGATAGAGCAAAGCGAGACACACTTTGAAAAGGTTTATTTTACGTGGAAATCACTCGCTTTGCTCGTTCAATCCACGCACTTCCGTGCTTCAGAAACGCGAATGTTTGAAACCGTTTTAAAACCGGGTTTACGGGTCTGCTTTTCCATGCATCAAGTCAGTTAATACAAAACCAATTTTAAGATCTGTATGTTGTATGTTGCAAAATGCTTTGTCCTTTCAGGATATTTTTTTCGGTTCATTCCGCGTCGTCTCGCTACGCTCGAGGAGATTTTTACTGCAATACTTATGATACAGACAGACCTTCCACGTAAAAAACGATCAAGCAAGTTATAAGAGTGTAGTATATGATATCGGTTATCTCGAGAGAAGGTCAATATTATTTTTTTACGTCCAAGGAGGCAAGCAAAAAATCAAGCAGTTTATCAGAAAAGCGCCGTTTCTGATGACAAACGCTGATTTTCGTTCACTTCGCTCACTCAATCAGCGCAAACATTTCCTCAAAACGTAACTGAATCAATGTGACCACCAAGAACTACACATCACTTGTAATTTGTGTTGGTATACACTTTATATCGGTTTTCTTGTTTTACTTATTTGAAGAATATTGTTCTTTACGTCCTGCTCAGTACAGATTTTTTCCATGTCTCAGTCTTATCATTTCGCTTTCTGATGATCCCTCACTTGGAGAAACATAAGTTTAAGTCTAACGTCTAAGTTTTTTTTAACCTTTTCATGTTTGTTTATGACGTCATAGTTTGTTCATGAAAACCTCCTCGAGCAAAGAGAGTTGATCTGGAAAAGGATGCACGGACGACGTATTTTGCATTAAACCACATATACATCTTAAAATTGGTTTTATACTAACTGACTCGATGCAGGGAAAAATCAAAACAATAGATTTGGTTTTAAAACGGTGTCAAACATTCGTGTTTCTGAAGCACGGATACGAGCAAAGCGAGTGAATGCCATGTAAAGTAAACCTTTTCAATGTGTGTCTCACTTTGCTATATCAATCTTTCATCTCTGACCTTCGTAGGATATTACATCTGACGTTCTGCATATGTTTCTCCAAGTAAGGGATCATCAGAAAGTGAAGTGATAAGACGCCCATGGAAAAATCTGTACTGAGCAATACGTAAAGAACAATATTCTTAAAATAAGTAAAACAAGAAAACCCATATAAAGTGTATACTAACACAGATTACAAGTGATGTGTGGTTCTTGGTGGTTACAATGATTCAGACACGTTTCTGAGGAAATGTTTGCGCTGATTGAGTGAGCAAAGCGAACGAAAATCAGCGCTTGTCATCAGAAACGGCGCTTTTCTGATAAATTGCTTGAGCTTTTTGCTTGACTCCTTGGACGTAAAAAAATAATATTGACCTTCCCCGAGATAACCGATATCGCATACTACACTCTTATAATTTGCTTGATCGTTTTTTATGTGGAAGATCTGTCTGTATCACAAGTGTTGCAGCAAGAAATCTCCTCGAGCGCAGCGAGACGACACGGAATGAGCGAGCGAAGCGAGCGACTCCGCTAGTTTTAATTATGTAGATACAAAGTTTATATATTAAATTTGAGTGGAAAATATTAAAAGGCAGCGGAGAAATTAAGTATCAAAATTTCGGCAATTTAACATGGGAGACTGAGGTTAAACTTTACAGTAAAGGCTATACCGTTTTACTAATAAATTCTCTCTAAGAATGATGGATACTCACACTTTAACTTGTAGTTTTTCTTTATCATGAAAACAATGTCATTGATGCAGCGTAGGCCGAAATGCACATGCTTATTAAAAAAAACAAATTGGTTTAAAATAATATTGCATATGCTAAAATCATTTTAAAACACAAAACCCCCAGCAAAATTAACATGTTGCGTTGTACTTTCTAAACAATAAGATAACTGCTTGCGGTAAGACCATTGGAAAGCTGGTGAAAAAATCCTTCAAAACTGTGTATTCAAACGTCAAAAACGGTTGACCGAGAAGTGAAAATATCTTCAATTTGGTTTACTACCAATCTATCTGAAAACTTCTCATGACGTCATAGTTTGTTGCCATCTTGCCTCTTGGCTTTTGGCCAATTTTGTTCACCTTCATTATTCCTCAATGGCATGCGCGCTTGCGTATTTTTTGTTTTACAAACCATCTCTAGGTGTACCGCTATAAAAATGTAAAAAATATGGTTTTAATTGATGCAGTGGTTATTGCGTGATGCGATTAGAACGATCGCATTGGAGTGTATTTATAAACGGAGCTCTGCTCAGCCTTCAGTCTCGCTTCGCTCCAATAATTTAGTTGACGTTGCTGGAGATGCAGAGATGGTCTTTTATTCAGGGGTTTTTTGCTACATAGGTTTAGTGAAAAAGTGCCGCTTCTCTGCTTCCGTTTTAATCTCAAAAATACTATCAGGGTTGGATGGGGGCGGGGGCGGATGTAGGTATCTTGTATTTGTGAATTCTTGACAGGTCTTATTTTAAGATAGTATCCCAAAATGATCATAGAAAATTTTAATTAAACTTGCAAACTGGATAACGCTTTTTGACAACGCCATGTTATACTCTTAACAAAGCTCTATGAAACCATGGAAGTGAAATGGATAAAAAAAAAGAAAAAAGAAAAAAAAAACAAGTTGCTGCAGCGACTATCTAGTCGTAACCAGTCTTCTATACACTTCCGCCATTTTCGGGCCACTTCCGTTTCATATTTCCGGTTTAAAAAAAATTAATTTCAAATAATTTTTTGGTGCTGAATCTAATGGAGAAAATCGTTTGTCTCTATCTAGTACCATTCCATAGATAATGGGCTCACTTGTTGGCCACTTCCGGTCACTTGTGGGGCGCTTCCGCTTTACACTTCCGGTTTTCTTTATCCCTGTTAACTAGTTTTTGGATGCTGAATCTAATGGAGAAAACCATTTGTCTCTATCTGGTACCATTCCATAGATAATGGGCTCACTCGTTGACCACTTCTGGTCATTTGTGGGGCGCTTCCGCTTTACACTTCCGGTTTTCATTTATCCCTGTTAACTAGTTTTTGGATGCTGAATCTAGTGGAGAAAACCGTTTGTCTCTATCTGGTACCATTCCATAGATAATGGGCTCACTCGTTGACCACTTCTGGTCATTTGTGGGGCGCTTCCGCTTTACACTTCCGGTTTTCATTTATCCCTGTTAACTAGTTTTTGGATGCTGAATCTAATGGAGAAAACCATTTGTCTCTATCTGGTACCATTCCATAGATAATGGGCTCACTCGTTGACCACTTCTGGTCATTTGTGGGGCGCTTCCGCTTTACACTTCCGGTTTTCATTTATCCCTGTTAACTAGTTTTTGGATGCTGAATCTAGTGGAGAAAACCGTTTGTCTCTATCTGGTAACGTTCCAGAGTTGAAAAAGACGACAGACAGAAGATGGTTGGAAGGACAAAGTCGTTGCTGTAGTCTTCCCAACGGTTTCGGCTGTGCAGAAGACTAAAAACAATTTTTTTAAAATATTACAGTTTACAACAGACAATATAGACTACAATGCCGTATGAAACATGTGCACAGCCAGCCATCCAGCCAGTCACGCATTTGAGCTCATACAAAATTCCATGTCAATTAGTGGTCCAAAACGTCCAATTGTGGTCAGGTCCAACTTAGGACGACCAGAAAACATTTAATGGCAGAGCCGTATTGAGCCTAGTGTGGGCCCTAGGCACAAAAGGGCTTTTGGGCCCTTCCTCCCCCCCCCCTCCCTTAGCCTCCTTCCCCGTCCCCCCCCATCAGAATTTCATATAACAAAAATTCGACAGATAAGCAATATTTATATCTAGAGGACATATACATGCCGTATACAGTTTTATACTTCAGTATGTTTTGACTGCCTGCATTAGTGGTAGTATACTGGATTGTAAATTACAATAGTTAGGAAAGTCGGTCAAGAACTACACAAATTTGGGAAAAATTTGTCTTCGTGACGTGAGCAACTTTCAATAATCAATTGTCGTGCCGATTCCGTCACTGAGCTCTAACTCTAAAGTATATTCGAATCAATTTGTGTTAGTTGGGAATTGCAACTAACGCGTGAGGCAGGCCATCTTACCGCCTCCTAACATTGTTTAATTAATTTGAGCCGTTTTCATTGACTGTTTTAATGATGAGTTTTTCTGTGTGCCTCCCACCTTGAGTTTGCTGTGTGCATCTCATCCCAACCTAAGCGTATTATATATGTCGATACCTATAAACTAGTTCAGCCTTTAAACTAGTTCAGCCCTTAGTCGATGCCAAGATAATACATTTGTTAGACGTGGTGGACCGTGGACTCTCCCTCCATGGTACAAAATAAGAGAAATAATTTCTCTTTCGTACATGACGTAATTTATAACCTGATGGTTTGGTTTTGCAAAAACGAAACAATGGGGCAAACCCAAACGTCTATACTCAATTTCTAAAGGTTTATTCAGGATTTAAACATGCAAACGGCTCGTTTGAAGTAGCTGCATACAAACGCTTTTACATTCTTAATATTTAGTTAGGGATATTCCATCAGTGAAAATAAACCAGTGGTTTCAATATTCGCTCGCGAGAGAATGCTCGGAGAGGCGCAAAAGGCCCTCGCATGACACCATGGGTAAAACGCGATTCATACATAGCATTTATTTAACTTAGTTTAACTTTATTAATGTTTCAACTCGCTCACTACGAGCATTACATGACATTGGCAATGAGAAAATTCAAATTAGTAACAAATGACATAAGGATTCATTTTCATGAGGGTAATTTCATTTCTGGGGCAATGGTGAGGATCGTCATACTGTAAGTGCATAAATATGATGAACACGCTTGATAAAAAGGTTAAGTACTGCAAGCGGAATAGCAAACATTGTTAAAAAAATTTTTCAATTTTGAAAGTTACTACTAGTTTCTAACAACACTGTTTCACACTGGACTTCCTGCACTGTGAAAATCACCCCGGCTTCAATGAAAGCGCAATATACTTGGTTGTTTGTTGAGCACTGACTGGGGCCCAAGCCAACCAGGCTACTAGTCCCAGAAAGCATAAGGGATGCAGCACCGCACCCAAGTCGAACTTAAAAGCAATGTTTAAACGTTGGTAAGAACAAAGATCAGTCTAAAACCTGAATTGATTGATATTTTATTTAGTCCAAATATGTTAGAAGTAAAAAAAAAAAAAAATAGAACCTAAAAAGAAAAAGAAAATTTATGAACAAAAAAAAATTCTTTTCATCGTGAATGGGCCCCTCGGATATCTCAGGCCCTAGGCACGTGTCTAGTCTGCCTATTGGTAAATACGGCTATGTTTAATGGGCGTGGGGAATGTCATGTACTTTTTGTTGTCCGAATTTTTGTGGTTAGTCTTGGCACGTCTAAAAATCGTTTAAGAAATAACAGACGAAAAAATACAAACCAGTGCAAAATCGTGGTAACGAAGATTCTTTTTAAGCAATCAATAAAAGTGGCTTTATCACCCATTGAAAATTGTATGTAAATACCATGGCGCCATCTAGCGGCAGTGACATTGTTAACCTTTGTAGCTTGCTCCCAGATGCACGAGAACGTACCAAATTTTCACTCAATAATTAGGGAGTGATGTGGCTTGCTTGTTTCGTTAAAAGAATTGGCGTTGTACATTGAATTTCCTTCGCTTATAGCCAGAAGTGCGAGACCACTAGATGTCGCCAGATTCTGCAGACTTTTCATCGGTGGTCTACGCAACAAAACATCTAAGAACTACGCGATAAAGATATAAAGAAATAAAGATACCCTACAGCGTTAAACAGAAGATCTGAAGTTTGAGTTGTACAAACGGCTGATTCAGAGTTGAAGAATGCTGTGCTAAAGCAATTCGCTACATGGCTTGAGATGGTTTTGGTCACCGTCTCTCGAGGGAGCTATGTGTAAGCTTGTTGTTCTGAACTTGTATGTTTTCTGCATATGTTCGTGACAGTTGGGAGGAACACAGGTGGGGTGGGGGCGGGTGGCGTGGCAGCGATGCACTACTTTTACTGTCTTTCTGGATGACGGCGCATTTGAACCAACCAAGCGAGATGAGTCGCATTCGCAATGCTAGCAAATGAAGCCATAACTGTATCCATGAGCATTTTTTCCGCTTTTTTTTTAAAACAAAATTAAAGGGAATCATGGGTTCGCCTAGGATTTTACCTAAGATAACAATCCTAGGTTTTACGAAGAGTTAATTGAATGGTCACTGCAAATAGCAGACAACATACAGATTGCCAGCTCGTATTCGTCACATCAAAAAGTGAGGGAACGGAACCGTCGGCGGCAAGGGTTAGAAACATAATGTTTAATTTAGCTGAATAGAGCAGGGAAAATTAAAAAACGTAACAATACAAAATATCAAGCTCACAGTAAAGGGAGAAGAATTATTGCGGTAAAAGGCCACGGGAAATATTTTCCACATTACTGAAATATAGCTGGAACGCGACACACAAAAAAAAAACGGCGTACAAAAAATGTTCACGTTCAGAACGTAATTAGCTGAACTCATTAGAAACTGAAATGTTGATGTAACATTTTGGGTCATAATACCCGAGTGTTTCTGTGACATCGATAATTTGTGTGTTTCAGTTAGCACGAAACTCCTTTCTGGGTTTATTTTCCGGAGACCAAAGATCGAGGGATATTTGGTGGAAAGGAGTTGTGTGCTAACACGCACAAATTATTAATTTCATTGATATCAGTGTTTAATGCACGGTGGTGACGTCACAATAACACATCCCGATGTTAAAAGTGTAGTCGTTATGTACGGATAATCTGAAAACCCACACACGTGACCGTGGTTTAATTTTGATAACCCACACTTTTTCGATAATCTAACTTTTTTATGGGGTCTACACAACCCCTAATCCACCATGACCAACTTTTCATATTAAACTACGTACACAACACAAGTTCAGACAGTATACCCAACTGCAAACCAACGTAAACAGGAGCATTGCGACTGACGACATTTTTCACGGTACCAACGCGGAAAAAAAATGTCGCAAGCTAAGCCTAACCTGGAACCTTTTGAACCGACGATACGAAACGTATAAGCTGCTGAGACTTTCAAATACACCTAAAAAGCTACGAGTCTCAACCGAATTTTATACTCTCATCTTATTTAAACCATTAAAGTAGAAAAAAAGTGTAGTTTTACCTTAAAATGCAAACATTGGTAATGGAACGGCTCTCCCCTTCGCTCTGACTTCGTACACAGGAAGCTTCTAACCCGGAAGTTTCCGTTCAGGAATTTACATAAGTCGCAGTTCACAAATAAAATTTATAATCAAAAATCTTAAAAAAACTCATATAAGTCGGTAAGTTAGCTTGACGTCACACCTTACCATTGAAACACATATCCGTGACTACCTGGCAGTTACCTTTGATAATAAATAGCTCATTTGTTCGAAATGTCACAGTTTAATTCTCGGGGGATAGGGTGGACTCACACTAGTGCTTCGCACTGGCGAGGTTTCCCCCACCTCCTCGGATTGAACTACGCCGTTCTCGCAAAAGAGCAATTCTCTACGGTTACTGCCGAATAGTCATGGATATCTATTACTTGACATATATTTTGAGTATATTAAGCCCATTGATGGTTACGATTATTCAATGTTGACGATGTTACGATTTTTACAATTTACGATATTTTCCTCTATTGGCCTAGCAATAGTAACGCCCATCGCATTTCGTCTTCCATCTTGTAATTTCGTTTGCTTCGGCGTTGAATTTTCGTATTAAGTATAGGACTAAACAGCATTTTTATACCGCTGGTTCACCAAGTTAAACGTATCCTGACGAGAAAGGGTTTCGTGTTTCCGTAGAAGTCCGACGATTCACGAAAGTGATGTCGATGCCCCATTGCAGGCATAACTATATTCAAAATCCGGCCGAGAAGCAGCTTCGTATATCCGTAAAATTCCGACGATTAACGAAGTTGACGTCATTTCCCTAATATGGGCAAAACGAGTAAAGCTTCAATCTGTATAAGCGTTTGGTATAATTACTGAAGCAGAAAGCTATGATGAGTTCTTTTCACCGTTGTCCTTTCAGGGTAAGTGGGTGCGGTGCTTGTTTTGCGGAAAGAAAACAAATATTCTCACTTGGTAACACCCTCTTCCTCGATAACACCTCTCGTCCTCTAGCTTAACAGAACTACCCGGCAGTAATAATGGTTCAACAATGCAAAAACCAATTGTTGTAAAGAATGTCCGCACGTTTAGCTAAGGCGGGAAAAGTAGGGTTAGATTAAAAATAATTCAAAGGGTTTCAAAGGGTTTAACGAGCGTTAACCACTCCTGGTCATCTGCCCGAAGCCCTAAGGCCCTATGTCTGCAACAGCCAGATTCCCAGGCGGTCACCCACCCAAGTATCAATCCAGCCCAATGCTGCTTAACTTCGGGGAAAATAATTTAATGAAGCAAAACAATTACTAATTAACAATTGCACGTTAATTGTAAAATACGAACAGTTCTCAACAATTACTAAGGTTTGACTGATTGTTCATTTGTCACGGTCTTGCTTGTTACGGTTGTTGCTCTGCCAGCCAAAACATATAGGCAACAATGCTTGCATGGAGTGGCTGCTTTTCTTGTACTGCCATCGGCATGGCGTGCACAGGAGGGGACATTGCCTCTGCCCTTTTCGCAAAATGCCCTTTCGTACAAAAAAATTGCGCTTTTGCGCCGACAATTTCTGGTGCCTGAGAAAGGACCAAGGGGCCTAAAAAAGTCTGAAAGGGCAACCACCCCCCCGGGGGGGGGCCGTAAAAAGCTTTGAAAGGAGCTGAAAGTGCAGTAAAAAAAAGATAGCAAAAATAAATAAAAAAGGTTCCCATAAAAAAGTGTCCACGAAAAATTGTCATGCCCTTTTACTGAAAGTTGCCCCTGCCCTCTCGGGGTTGTCAGCACGCTACTGGCCCCAGGCATTGCAATTTACGGTGGCCAATTGTTTCGGAAATTAGCTGCTCTTCAATATTTGCATGGTGAAGTTGTTGCTGCTGTTCATTTTTCTCCACGGAGCGATTACAGTATCAAATGTTATTGCCGTATATTCATTTATTGGGACAAGAATACACAACTTCGGGATGGAGATGTTGATGTTGATGATGATGTCGGGATGATGATGATCGATAGCCCGTGGGTGCTGTGTGCCCTTGTGCATTGTTTAGGAATGCTCGTGGTTTTCTATCATTATCCTCTTTAGACACAGTGTACAACATATTGTACACTTGCAAGACCGAGTAAAACAGTAAGGTTCCTGGCGCAACGCGAGCTTTGTGAGGGGTTCTCGGGGACTCCGAGTAAAGCGAGCACGCACAGTCCAGTGGTTAGCATCCTCGTCTCCAAACCAAGTGAATGCCGGATCGAATCCCACGACTGACCCATAGTTAAATAAAAAAGAAAAAAAAACAGTCCTCGGGTCTGAGAAGGTTATCGTATACTTTCACCATGGTAGTCAGTGGGATATACTCATTTATCGTACGGTCCCTACCTTTCACAATACTAAAAATGCACAGCGATATATCCCATATCACCACACTTTACTGTGGTGATATCAATATCATCACACTACAGTGTGGCGATATGGGATACCACCACACTAAAGTGTGATATGGATACCATGCACAGCAAGCACTAGTCCGAAAGAGGTGAAGGGACATCCAGACAAACCGGG
>JAHWFP010047135.1:1892-24790 GCA_023313725.1 Lithobius niger | reverse complement strand
TCACCTAAGCCGCCTCCTTCTTCACAGCAATTAAAAGGATGTAAAAATTGGTCTTTCAGAGATCGTTCAAAAGCTTCGAATTTTCTGTAATAGATGTCCAGAAAGGTTAGAAAATTGATAATGCTTGATTTAACACTTTGGATCCTAAAGACGTACTGGTACGTTTTCATTAATTGTTACCGAGTGCCTAAGGACGTACTGGTACGTCTCACACTTTTGATTTGCTATACAAAACTGTGGAGGGTAGTACGTCCGCTGTGGCTTAGCTAGAGTCTTTGTTGGAATAGTAGTTCACTTTTCAATCGCTAGATAGCAGCACCATGCAGTAGAATTTCTGTTTTTAGGATTCTAGCTGGAGAGCCTTTTTGAAGTGAATGCCAACATGCGTTGTCAGACGAAAACGAAACTGAAACTGGCAAATTTATTGAAAGTAACATGTCACAGAGAGGCTCGAATTCATACAACGGTCACCCATGTTAATGTCTAATTTTCTCCTTTGACCGTCTCTCTGGTCTCTCAGTCATCCCGGTAACCACGTTAACCAGGTTACGGAAGATTTTCCACATACGTCTTCCCCCTTACTTCCTACTTGGTGTTTTCCTAGCTTTTGCCTTCTCACTAGCCTCGATGACAGCCTTAGCCGGATACCCCCAGTTCGAAAACTTCTCTTCGACCTTTCCAACCCCTCTTTCCCTACACTCACTTTCATTAGCTTTCCTCAGAGCCACATCATCTCACTTTTCATTACATCCAAGAGAAGAGTTGGGACTTTGGGTTTCCGAAGGTGTGGCAGCAAAGGAAGTACATAATGGTCTGAGCCTTGCTCAAGCTTTGAAGGACCCTGCAAGACCAAACGGCGATTTTGCATAAGAGTCAAGGAGCATGTGCAAAACATCATGGACGAGGACAAGAACAGCGCCGTAGCCTTGCCAAGCACACCAAGACCAAGAAGACCAAGCACATGAAGGTCATGCTAAAATCCGACACAAGCAAGGGAGCACACCTACTTTTGTTGGAGGCCATCACTGTCTATTCAGCACTGCCAGGATAAACTAGTTTCACTGATGAATGTGCAGGAATCTGCATATAAACAATTTGGAAATATTGACTCTTGAACTGAATGGCAAACTGGAAATCGGCTGGCTTAAATTCCGTACGGTGAGCTTGAGAGCTGACTTGACGCCAAGGCCAACTGCAAAGAGGAGGAAGTTTTAAATGTAGTGGATTCGAAAGTTTGTGGGAGTTTTGGTGGTGGTGGTGTGTGCAAATCGACTGACTTACGCCTGACGAAGGCAGTTGCAGTTCTGGCAAATTTGCAAGTTTGGGAAGCTAAACTTGGTTTCGCATGAATCAGACTGTTAAGTACCTACTACAGGCCCGGCAGAAGATACAAAATAGTGGTACGGCGAACCGGCAAGTCAGCTAGCCCTTTCTTTACCCATTTTCATTTCTATCGGCGGGCGGGGGGGCGATGGAGGGGAAGGGGCAGCAAATTAAAATCAAAATCCAATTTTCATTATATTTAGTAGGCCAATAATTACATTTTTTGGCAACTGCAATACTGCATTGTGTTGATTGATTCAATAGGCTATCACTTACACAAACTTCCCCAAAATTTTGGTCTGGTCCAAAGGACAAATTCGTTTAAAATATCGTTTAGTTGAAGAAGAAAGCACAATGCCACAAGATGATGGTGGGCAATCAATGTCAAAATTGTTTAAACAAATAAAAAAAATCCTTTGGACACGTTTTTATATCGCACCGCACGTGTTGTTTCGTTTCGAAGTAAGCCTTTCGCTTCGCCTGCGACTGAAGCAAGGCTTTCGCTTGGCGCTACGAAAAAAAGTGATACGGCTCTCGCCGGACCGGCCGGACCCGTTCTGCCGGCCCTGACCTACTACGAGTGAAAACCAATGTAATGTAACCACTAGGCGAATTGTCATTTTTTTTTTTTCAAAGTATCTGCGAACTTCTCCATTCTTCTAAGGATCAGAATAGCAAATGGATTTTGAAATCGAACTGGTTCCCAGTACGTCGTTCCTCAAGACAAATGCGATAATTCAACATAATTTGTATCATAAAATAATACCCAAGCTGGTAATTTTTTTTATCTAGCCCATGCCAAATAGAGCTGGCCAACCTGAAACAATAATGGTGTTCAGGTTCTCAGTTTGACTGTAAGCTAGCTTCAAAGCTAACTAACCACGTGTACACCTAATGAGGGCCTACAAACAGAATCCCTCCCCAGCCTCGTTAAACTCCTATAATGAGGCACGGAGGCATTATTCGCAGGAAACAGAGGCACGCTTTTGTAAAAGGGAAACCACAGCTATCAGGGAAGGAAATACTGCTGCTCTCTTTAAACTCTACCGTAGGATTAATGCTTCCTCTCGGACTCTTCCGCCTCTTAATAGTGTCAGCGGTTTCATCACAGATGATGCTGAAAAGGCTGTCATCTTAAATTCTACTTTTGCAGCCAACTTTATTCTCGATGATGGAGCATCTGCTAGTCTACTTAGAAATCCTTCGGCTCCCAATGAGGACTGCTCTTTTGTAGCTTTTCCTGTGAGGTCTGTCATTTCCACCCTACAAAAACTTAAACCAAGTAGATCCTGTGGTCCTGATGGTTTTTCGGCATATCTCTTTAAAAACTTAATTCTCGAAATTAGCTACCCTCTGGCAAAACTGTTTACTCTCTCCTTCTCTCAGGGTGAACTCCCGGGTATTTGGAAGAAAGCAAATGTGATCCCTGTCTTCAAAAAGGGCTCACCTTCTGATCCAAACAACTATCGACCGATTGCACTTACTTGTATTGCGTGCAAGGTCATGGAATCAATTTTACGGGACAGAATGATCAAACATTTGTGTGATCATTCCATAATACACGAGGACCAGTTTGGGTTTCTCCCTCTCCGGTCAGCTACCCACCAGCTCCTTCTGATTCTTGACCGCTGGACTTGTGCCCTTGATGAGGGTATTCCATCTGATGTTGTGTACTTCGATTTCAAAAAGGCCTTTGAGTCTGTAGTGCACCGAAAGTTGCTCCTTAAGATTAGCAGTTGCGGAATTGCGGGTGAGCTACTGGGTTGGATCAAGGCATTCTTGTCCAACCGTAGTCAGCGAGTATCGATTGAAAAAACATTCTCCTCCTGGATAAGTGTTCCATGCGGAGTGCCTCAGGGTTCGGTCCTTGGTCCCTTACTCTTTATCATTTATATAAATGACCTAAAGATCGCAAACGAAAGAACTTATGGCTTTAAATTCGCTGATGACTTGAAATTGGGGACGGAAATACTTCCCCAAACTGCGTCAACGGATCTAGCTACACAAATCCAAGAGGTTTCATGCTGGTCTAAGTGCTGGCAGCTGCCGCTGGCTCCATCTAAGTGTCAAACTTTCCATGTGGGTAGCAGTAATCACCATGTAGGTTATGAACTTGACTTTACTCCCTTACCCTCTATTGTGGAGGTACGGGACCTTGGGGTTTGGTTTGCTTCAAATCTCAAATCATCATTACATTGCCAAAAGATCTGTGCTGCGGCATTTCGACGTGCTGCGGTTGTAAATAGGAGCTTTGTTTCGGGTAATTTTATTATTAAGGGATGGGCTTTTAAGACATTCGTTCGCCCACTCCTGGAGTATGCAACCCCTGTCTGGTCACCTCACCTGATACGGGACATAGACCAGATCGAAATGGTGCAGCGGCGCTTCACGAAGGGCCTCCCTGGACTTAGAAACGTGGACTACCCAACTCGCCTAGCTAGGCTAAACCTGGAATTGCTGGAGCTTAGAAGAATTAAATTTGATTTTGTCCTCACGTATAAAATTCTTCATCATTTAAATGGGGTTGATCTTCCTTTCTTTGATTTGGCGCCTTGTATTTCCCGCACACGAGGTTATAATTTTAAACTTGCGGTTCCAGCCTCCCGTCTGGACTGCCGTCGTAACTTTTTTTCAGTCAGGGTTGTTCCAATATGGAATGCTTTGAGGGAGGAAACGGTAAATGCTAGTTCTTTACCCATTTTTCGCAAACTGTTAAACACTGAATCACTTCAAAGGTTTCTGAAACGTCCGGTTTCTTGATCTTCAATCTACTTTTTACAAATTTTTTGGTGGCGAGTGTAACATTCCTTAAATAATCCAGGAAGCGGTATCTGAGGCCCCAAGCCCTTCTGCTTTCCTTTCACCAGTTGGGTGGGGGAGAATAAAATTTTTTATAATTAGTTTTTTTATAAATAGTTTTTATAATTATTATTACATTATATATTTTTTAATTATTAACTTTTAAATGTTGACAAATCCAACTATTTGGGTGCTTTAGTTTTTAGTATTCACCGTAGCATACTTTTAAATTTTTTAGCACTGTTTTTACTTTTAATTATACAGCATCATTTTGGGCCTCTTAACATTTCCCACACCTTTCCCATGTCCTGCACGTTTGGCGATACCATCGGGGGCCTTCGAGCCCCTGGCAGGTCTAACCTTGGTGGTAAGGCATTCGTGTCCCCAAACCTCTTACCATCATCCATTCCTTGGCCGTTTTATGTACAATGTATTTCCATGTAATTGTGGCTGGCTGTTAGTGACTCCCCAGTCCTTGCCAGACCCGTTGCTATCGCAACAAATATTATTATTATTATTATTATTATTATAATGGCTTCGTAATTTTGCCCAACCACAACCTTAAGGTAATGGCTGTTTGTTTAAGCTTGAAAGAGCTAAAATATTTTTGAAACCAACACTGGGATTATGGTAGTAACACAGCCTGTATCAATTTCAAATGGAAGGTTAACACCATTTAGGGAACATTTAATAAGCCATTTATTATTCTTAACAAGAGTTTACTTTATGACAAACCGTGAATGTTGGATTCGTACTAGTGTCAGAGAGTCGGTAGGTGTGCCTGTATCCTCTGCACGTGATGTAATACTAGGGATTGCTTTCAACATAACGGGTTGGTGGTTTTTTCAGTGCAAGATGAGCATGGGGCTAGTTGTGCAGAAAGAAAACAGAAACAAAAAGGTTTGGTTAATTTATTTAGACCCAAATGTGAGTCGAGAACCTTAACAATTTTCATTGTTTGCTCTGAGCTGTTTTTGTAGACTATTTGTTTTTCTTGGCTTTTTTGGTCTTTATTTGTTTTATGAAGCTGATCAGTGATTTTGCTCGACACAGCACACGAGTTTGTTTTATGAAGTTGATCAATGCTTTTGCTTGACACAGCACGTGAGTTTGTTTTATGAAGCTGAGCAATGCTTTTGCTCGATACAGCACAAGTTTGTTTTATGAAGCTGAGCAATGCTTTTACTGAGCAATGCTCGACTCGACACAGCACGAGTTTGTTTTATGAAGCCGATCAATGCTTTTATTGAACACAGCACATGAGTTTATAAGAATTTCTGCAAAACCTTATGCATGGCATTATTTCCTCAATTGACGCCAACTATGAGCCAGCCTTCACTAATGTGAATTGTATGGTATTCGCCATTCGGCCAGTGGATATTAAACTTCACTCGCCATTATCCATTACCTCGTCGCCATGTAGAACACATTTTAGCAATGTGCTGCTACTTAATGCTAAAAATACTGTGTGAAATGTAACAGGTAAATTGGTTGATTGGTCGGATAGCCCTTATGATTCTGCGAGCAATGGTGCAAACTGCTAGTTTCCAGCTACTAATACTTCCTGCGATAGGACAATTTGATCATCGGGGTATGATAATCATTTGCCACTTTGGCAAGAAATGCTAAAAATAAAGTGGCCAACTGCTGAATTCCCCTCGCCATTTGGCGAGTGGCCACCGACATTCGTGACGGTTGCTGGGAACAGATATTTATAATGTTTACTTTGATTACTGAAGACAGCTTCATTATCGGAACTTGAGAATTGCACGACGACACTAAATTCAAAATACTAAGGCTGTACCGAACGAGAATTTGTCAGCCGAACAAACCTTAAATAAGCCGAACACCGAACACTTCCGAACCGAACAAAAATGTACCAAGCCAATCTATTTTAAACTAAAATGTAAACGAACTCAGTTCACAAAGATTCATCAAGGCACAAGTTTCTTAACAAATGTAGGTACAGTATTTTCCATATGTGTTGAAACTCTGTTTAAACATAAAAAAAATCTCCACTACTTTCACATTTTCCCTGATAACTTCTGAACCGTTAGAGCTAGGAACTTCTGGTTTGGACCAACAGAAAGCTGACGAAAAAACCTTCAAAATGGTGTATTCAAACATCAAACGCCGTCGATTAGAAGTGAAAATTTGTTAGGTTTGGTATTTTGCGTTCCGAAGACCGAACACCGAACCGAACACCCTCTGTTCGACCGTGTTCGGTTCGGTTTGTTCGGTTCGGTACAGCCTTACAAAATACAAACAAAACGAAGTCTTGGTTTTTGAATTTTCAACAAACATTCATTCGTTTGTCTTCATCAGACATTTAAAGACTTTTGTTCTACTTGACCTGCATTACTGCCATGTTTATTCGTTTATCGAAAATGCTGTTAGAACACCTAATTAACCCTCCTTGGAAGATGTCCTTGGTCAATCGCTCGGGAATGGTATTGCTTGCTATGGAGTTTTGAAAAGTGTGTCACATCTGGTTTGTATTTTCGTTTTAGAATTCCCAACAAAAAGCCACCCCATGCCGCAATGCTGCGTCACTACTGAAGGTTGATAAATGTCGTAAAATTCAAGCAAGCTGAACATGTGCCGGGATGACATAACACGATCTGCTGTAGCCTTTGCTGAAATCGTTAACGTGCGTACTTAAGCGAGAAGCTCTTCAAAAATGTGTTTCAAAGTACATTGTGCCTTAATTCTGAATCTTCTGTGATTAACCAGTCCATCTTCAACATTGAAAGTGATCTGGGATGTAGGTCCTATACTTTAATGGTAATCACAAGAAGCCACTAGACAAAATTGTCTGTGTACGTTACGTTTAGCTATTTTTTTTACCATTTGTTGTGCAGGCCCAATTTTCCCTATCTAATGCATGTTCAGGTATTGTTAAGATCCCCAAAAGCAATTTATACTAGTCATTTTTTGTATTACAACCATTTTTTGTAATATATTATTGTTACTTTAACAGGCTTGCGTAAACTACTTTTGATTTTATTTTATTGAGTCTTAATTGGCCCGCAATGCCATACACTCAAAGCTAACCTACTTAAACCTATCCTTAACACTAAACATAATATCACCATATGGCCAAACAACTCCTCCACAATCATACACACGTAAATCACTGTACAAGCAACAATGCATGGAAAAGTGGTTGTTTATAACAATATATAAGGTTTCATTTGATGGATCCAATTCAGTATAACGGGGATGCACTATGCATTATGCTCTAATTATTGGTCATCATGGCTGAGTGGGGTGCGAGAGCTCAGTCTGGTTGCTGGAGGTTTGCGGTGCTGGTCGAACCCCTGGAAAGGAGACCTAGGCCGGCCAGAGGCTACCAGGCTCCTTCAGCGTCTATGGGAATTATTCTGGCCAATTCTGGACAATCTTTTGGCCCCTACGATGATCGATGGTTTCCCGGTTCAAATCCCCGGGTTGGCTCCTTCCTTTACCAGATATTTTTTCTTCTCAAAAAGTCAAAAGTCAAAATCAAAAAATGTCAAAATTGAGCCGGTTCAGGCACACGAGCATTCAATTGCTTCGGCTGACTAAGGCTCAAAAAAATTAATTAAAACAAAAAGTTCACCAAAATTCTGTATAATGTTGCTCATTTCAAGTCGATAGTTTTAAGTTTTTAAGTTATTTACCACAAAACATTAATCATACCAGAAATGATTAAAGGCACATAACTCCCTCCGGTATATTTTAACAGTTTCACTCGATACATTACCGGAAATAGTTTTATATAAACTGATTTACCTTTCATTTGCTGGTCTAAGGGTACGATGCAGATGTCAGTAGTGGCGCGTGAATGTTATTAGGCTTGTTTTAAACGGCTCGGTCCGAGCGGTACTTAACTCCCGCCACATCGTTGGCAAGCCGCGGCCCTGGAGGAAGGATAATTAATCCGTCGCTCAAGTTTGCGACTTGGTCGTACGATGTGTCACGTTGCAGCGGCCCCGAAATGAGTATGACTAATGTCGTAGCAATGCGCGCTGCGGTCGTTTGAACTATATTTTAGCGTAGGTGACGCAGAGTAAAGCGGCCAGAACGGAGGGATTTATGTGCCTTTAACTGCTAAAAGTTAATTTAAGTAGTATTCAATAGTGCACTCATGGGCTTGCTTCGGTTTGGAAAGGCATTAGCGATCGGTGTGGCTTATCGCTTGTGGAGTTCGACAGTTACTGCCAGTATACTGTCGATAAACCGTGTTCTTTGTAGTGTTGGGCGGCACCAGAAATTTTTCCAGCCAGAGCCGGTATCAAGCTTAGTACCCCGGTACTCAGATTTCTCCAGTACTTATGAATGAGGCGGTATTTGGTATTATAGTGCTGCGGTGCCAACACTGGATTTTTAAATTATAACTACAAATTTTATTGAAAAATGTGTTCTGTTGATATGTTTTTATAAAGGCTTCCGATCTTGCTGGTCCAATCATCGCCCATTAAAGCGTGATTGGATCAATCAGCAAAATGATCATAATTTACCAGTAACCAATCCAATTTGACCACCCTCAAAGTTAGTCTTACAAACAAGTCTCTTAGTCTCTTAGCAGCTCCTGTTCGATCATTTGTATTACCTACTACTTGTAATTTGTTAGCATCAACTTGTTAGCAGCAAATGTTTTGGTCCACCATCTATCTGTATAGCTGGAGGTGGAAACGGTAAATCAAGGTCGCTGTTCACAAAAATGATGTCAGTTTTTTTCCACATTACGAGCCTCGCTCGCCTCGCGCTTGCTGTAGCTGTCCACCGAAAACTTCACGCGCCAGAATCTAGATAGGCCGGGAAGCATGCTCATAGCTTCTGCGGAAGAATGGCCAAGGTGTTTTCACGATCGCGACATGGAAAAACGAATTTCGATCACTTTTGTCATCACTGGACGCTGTACTTCCTGCCTGGCTTGCGGAAGCGATAAGTGTTAGTTGAGCAAAGTGGTGACTTTCTGATTGAATCGCTCAAACACTGCTATGTTTCCATTCGTTCTGCTGGTAATGCTCACTAAATTTCACGTCAAGTAAAAAAAATTCAATGAAAGTAGATTTTTCAAATTTTATTGTCAACTACCGGTTACCGGCAACTTTGTGTCCAGCAAGCCTCTTCACTCGGAAATATGTAGGCCGAAGAATATGCATCGTGTAGAAAATGGAGGCAGCAGCACTTTGTTTGTTGTTGTTTGTTTGAAATAAGCTTCTGCAAAGTTTGTCGGGCTTTGTCCCATTTTGAGTTTGAACTGACATCTTCGATAAAAAGTTCTCAAATTAAGACTGAGTGATCTGATTGCCCTAAGAGAGGGTGACAAGTAACGTCATCCACTGCAGGATCATCGGCAGTGAGAAACGGTCCAATAATGATCGGTGCTGGAAACCCCTAAAGTGTGTTGGTTTAATGATGTGTTGCTGAAGAAAAAAGTCGTCCAACAGTCTCGGAAAATACTTAGTGGGCAGCAACACTTTCTAGGGTCGAAGTTAGGCAAAGGTGAATTCAGTTCTGACGTTAAAATCACCTTCAACATTACTGATGGTGTAGAATAGGATGGTTTCTGGATTTAGCAAAAGTTTCCCTTAACATTTGGGTGAATAAATTGTAGGAGTCCGCGTTTGTATCACCTGCTCGGTGAACAGAAGCAGTAAATATAAGGTCGTGACTGATTGTAATGGAAACCCAGACTGCCTCCCCGTCTTTGTAAGTACTGACTGAATAACTAGGCCTTTTAAGGAACTAGTATAGAAATCAGGAAACCGCCCTTTGTTCTACTTTGACAATCAGCCTGAAAGCACACAGTCTCCGGGGGCCTCGCCACCCCGCCGGTGATGCCTTGAAATGGGTTTCAGTAACACAGATGATGAGCAATGGTTGCAATTCTTCAAGCTTACTTTTTAGACTTTCAGTATTATTGTAAAAATATTCAATGAGCGTGTGAGGTATTTTCAGTGTTGTTAAGACTACCTTTGGACGTTTGAAACAGATGTTTTGCTGGTATCGTACCAGGGGTCGAATTTTCAAATTTTGATCTGGGTGCAAATTTGCACTCCAAAATATGTTACTGGGGTGCAAAAAACTTCTTTGGAGTGCAAACCCTAAATTTAAACCAACACTATGGTCTCCTATAGCCATTTGAAATTTTAACATTCGGTATCACAATTATATGTGTGCCGTTTTCCTGCACTTTGCTTAAAACTAACTTAACTATTCTACTGTACCCATGGTTTAACCAAATGTAGTAAAAATTAAGTTTAACTTCTTTGGAAGGAGTGGTGTCACTGGAAATTTAGCTCCAAGCTGTTTAAAATGCCACAAACCACAAGTCTGTAGCTTGCACGGTTCAAAAGTTGTGAAAAATTCAACTTTGGCGTGCAATTTTGCACTCAAAGAGTTGCTTCTGGAGTGCAAAGTGTGATTTTGGAGTGCAATTTGCCTCTGTGCATCCGAATATTTCGACCCCTGTCGTACAGTTTTTTTATGGGATTTCCCTTCGCATTTTCAGTTTGCATTATTTTCACTTTGGCACTAACTGGTGAGTTCATACCATATAATTGGTCGGAATTTACTTTTATTTAAATTGTTTTAATCGTCAAATTTCGCACTTTAGTAGTAGGCGAATTTTCTGTTGAACTGTTGAAAAATACGCCAATCTTCCATCTTCATCAGGCACTATAAACACTCTAGTGTCCAACTATAGAGACATCTCGATTGGAAATTTCCAACTGCTACATCACACTAGTCGCTGTTGGCAATGGCTACCTCTTTGGCCTCATCTTGCTGAGTGAAATGGAGCCTTCCCCAAAATGAAGAAAGGCCGAAATTGAGTCCAGGAGTAACTAGTTTGACAATTCCTTGGTGTGCCGGTTAGGGGTCGGAAGAATAGGGAAAAAACATGTTCGAATACCGTATTCGCAAAAAAAATATTCGAATAATCGGTCAAAAATTGTTTTCCATGTTCAGGCCCACCCACCCCAAAAAATTCTATTTTTAATTAAATACCTAAGTTTTATTTAGTCTATTGGCAAAGCAAGGCATAAACGTAATATAACGACACATTTAATTTAATCTAGTAGGGTAAGGCAACTTAAAGGCATACATAATACAATCCCCACCCCCCTCCCAAAAAAATTATGAAATGCCAACTGCAGTACGGACGGAATGACCGGATCAACCATGGTGTTTTTACTTATCACGTATGACATCGAAGTTGACGTCATCTATCTTTGTGAAGAAGAAAGCATAGTGCGGACTGACTGGGACTCGAGAAGCCCACAGGAAAACTTAAAACCCAATTCAAAATTTAAAAAAAAAACTTAAAATGACACAGAACTGTTTTTTAGCGAATATTTGAATGGAATATATCCTATTCGAATATGCTCTTAACAAACTAATATTAGAATATTCGTCCGACCCTTAGTTCCGGTTGTCGTATATTCATGAGACTTAACTTTTTCTTGACACGTGAACTGAAATACTCTCGAAAAAAACCCTGCGACAGCCACTTCGAAAAAATGGCCAAGTCCCACAGCATGTCAAACGGTCGGGGCTCAAAAACTGGCCGTGTAAACTTGATAAAACTCGGTGTGAGGATAGCCCTCGTCCGTACGTACATTTCAAGCCTATCCCCATGTCTGTGAGACCTCTGTGAGCGGCGCTATTCGGAAAAAAACCTGCAACCCCCTCAAAAAGCCGCGAGCGGTCCCCGGATGTTGGCTTCTCCCGCGTACACTCGAAACCAGCGTTGCTAATCAAGTGCTCTGAGATGAGAGTGTTTGGCTTGAGGAACAAAAAGCGTTTACCAAGCTATGATGTGTTCCGAATCTTTAGCATGCATCGCCATTCTGTTTGTTCTGTCGCCCTTTTTGACTGCTTGCTGGTGTTCAGCGATTCTTTGGCCAATCCGTCTTTTTATCTCTCCCACGTACAGTGAGTCACAATGTCTACACGAGATGACATAAACTACGGCATGATTAAGTGGGAGTTACAGGCAGGGGATTCATCTGGACGGAGAGAGGGTTGGGTAGGGATGCGATAGGGACATCCTTGATGCCTGGTAAGGTTGAGGTTTCATGGGTTGGTCTTCCTGGATCAGGATCGTGTGGTGTAATGATGAAGATCGAATTCCTGGTGAGGTCCTTGTGGAGTTTAATTGGGTGGCAGGGGTGTTTTTATTTATCACATTGGCAGAGACCTCTTCATCTTCTGAACCTTGGGTGGCTCATTGTTTGACAGTAGTCTTTCCTCTACGCAGGGATCTTAGGTTCGGTGGATTCCGAAAGTAACACTGCACTCCTGCTTGATGAAGGGCTCTCTGCACTTTCTCACTCTTTCCTAGGAGGTACGTAATGACTTCAGTTTGTCAGCATTTAGACTTGGGTTTGAGTTCCATTTCCATTTTGTCGCCTGATTGATGGCCTTGGCCGGATAGCCTAGTTGGAGAAACTTGATTCTGGCGAGATAAATTGGGTTTCAGCGTGTTTTGCAATGGAGAATCAGCTTAACTCCAGATTTCTTTCTTCATGACTCAGAGGAGTTGGGCCTTGGGGTGTCCTTGGGATCATCCTCTCAGTCTGAGTGGATTTGGAATATGGTTTCCAGAGTAGTTGATGTCCGGAGATGGTAATGAGAACATAGAGAAATGGTAGTGTGCTGCCTTTTCCAATTTTCTCTCGAATACCATAGAGATCACCCGAATCTTGAAAAACGCCACCCTTTAACCAACCAGGAGACGTCCTTGTTTCGTCTGACATTGTTACCTTATTCCCTGTCCTCTCTACCTCATCTTTAACAAATTTGACGGGCCAGCCAGCCAGCCAGCCAAATTTCGGTTAAATCTGAAGACTAGGAACTGGACCACAGGTGCCTCAAAGATTCTTCTCTAGAATATACACGTTGAGTATGGAATATCCTGTTCCCTAAACTTTCTGAACTAGCACTGCAAACTATCTTGACAACATGTAACCCAAGCACATCCACATTTATCTCTTTGGACCCGCTATTGATGATTCTTTCACTGTTACTCCAGTGAGTGAAGTGGACGTTGTATACAAGCCCCTCAACAGCTGGGACCCCAAAACTTAACTTCACAGTGGAAGTTGGAAAAAAAGGAACACAGGCAATAATTATAGTCTGTTTCACATTATGTTTGCAGAAAACTAACTGTATGATGCCACGTTTCCTTGCACTAAGAGTACAAAAACATGTGGATATCACAATTGTAGACTCTACACAGTTATTGTTACAGTCTACGAGTGCGATATTTACATGTTTTTGCACTGGTTGTGGAAGAAAACGTGGCGTCATACAGTTAGTTTTCTGAAAACAATGTGGAACAGACTATAGAACATGCAAAGAGGCCTTTGCCAAGCAGGAATGCGGTGTTACTTTCATAATCCATCGAAATAAAGATCCTTGCTTAGAAGAAAGGTCACTTATACAATCCGCCACCCAAGCTGCAGAACATGAGTTCTCTACTGATTTGATAAGCAAACAGCCCACACCACCTGATGAAACTTCACAAGAAGCCCTCCAGGAATTCCATCTCCATCACCACACACATGATCCAGATCCAGGAAGACCAACCCACTCTGAAACCCTAACATAGCCAAGCATCCAGGGGTGCCTTCGAAAATTGAGCTCAATTGAGTTACTCAGGTTTCTCTTGGATCATGGAGTAACTCAAAATAGTCAACCCTGGCGCTCCTGATCAAGCATTATTATACACGATCACTTCACTCTTAGGGAGTTAATACACACGGTCGCGAGATTTTGTGTTACTCCGTGTAGTTGGGTCCATTTTCGAAGGCACCCCAGGAGGCCCCTATTCATTCCTGCCCAACCCCCGGGTCCTCATGCATACTCGTGTCGCGGTTTACGCCATCCTGAGCAGAGACTGCTACACGATGTACGCGGGAGAGGCAAAAAGACAGATTTGCCAAAGAATCGCTGAACACCAGAAAGCGGTTTACCACAGACTCCATTGAGAGTACTTGCCTATATTTCAATTCAACACATGCACCAAGGAAAAGTCAATCCACGACAACCAGCACACCAAACAGGTTACTCATGAACTCTGCCGGCGTTTTTTCATGTTGGAGGAGGCTCAGTCTTAACGAGCAACATGAGACGAAAGAAGAGGAGCTGCTATCAGCAGTGACTACGGCAACATAGGACTTGAGATCACCCAGGATAATGTCTCCAATTTTCTATAGTTGGATCTGTTTAGTCTGCTTGATGAAGGTGGAAGATAGTTGTATTTTCCAGCACTAGAAGTCCATCCAAAGTTGCTTGTACTACTAGAAGTTGAATTTGACGGGACGGAAAAAAAAACGGTAACCGATGTTTACTACTTTTACTGTGGCGATTCGATGACATTATCAGAAAAATTACACTATTACCATACAAGGACGAACACTAAAGTGATGGTGAAGATTTTGATAAGAGGATTTGAAAGAAGCGGGAGGAATCAATTGGGCTAAGGGTGTATGTAACTAGGTGGTGCAGTACGAAGTGGGTAGAAAGGACGAGGAGTTTGACGGAGTATTTACAGTTGGTATGTGGCTTGGTTATGCCTATTAATCTTTAACTTTATTTTAGACCAGCAAGGGTCCATATTAGAGCCGTTAAAAATAAAACAAATAAAATTGCACTGCAATCGACAATTTTTGGTGCTGTTGCACGTGCAAAGGAATGCATAAACGCAGACTGTATCCATCACTTTACCAATTTTGGTGTCGAAAAGCTTTTATGTTTTGGAAGGAAACTGCAGTTTGGGGTATTTACTTTTAATCGTGTGTAATAAATACTACTTTTTGGGGGGGGCGGGGGGGGAAGAAGGCGGCAGAGTTACTTAATAAATCCGACCCTTCAAAGTGGGATCAAATTCTTTAGAGGAAATATCTAAATTTTAGCAGGTATCCCAATCCTCCTCCCCCCTCCCCCCGCGTCTCTACCCCGGCTGGCAAATTCTCAAGCAACCCATCCAACCACGGCAGCGCCAGTAACGTTACATCTTTGAATCCTAGGAGCGGAGCCGCATCTTCTTGTAAATAAAATGGAAGGCGGAATCAGAGGCTTTTATCTCAGTTACCCTTGGGCGCGTAAAACAAGTTTCACCACCTGCCACACAGTGGCGCCCACAGTCAAGCTTCGGCATTCCTATGTCGTCGGAAATCACTACTTTCATTTCGTACGTTCGCGTTTCGGAAGGATCTTTGCAATAAGTAAAACAAAGGAATAACAAACAATCATGTACGGTAACCGAGCGGTAAACCTCTACCCTAGGGAAAACATTGGAACGTCGAACGACGAATCATGCACCGTCTTTATAAACAAGTACATCGCTATTTCGTACCAAATTTACTTAAGTCACAGTTATCTTGCACGCAATGTGAAACGTTATACGACGAACAACTGCCAAATTTAGCCTTGAACCAAATTCTCATCAAGAATGCTTTTCTGTATAAAATATTATTTTAAGCAAGAACAATTATTTAAAGACGGCCTACTACATCAGCACCCAGTTGGCTGTTTTATTCACTAAATTTTAATGCGATCGTTGCAACGTGAAATTATGGATGTGAATCCCTTCAAACGAGGTCGTGGGATTATACGCGAAATTTTTGTAGTCTCTGCCTAACGTGTCGAGACAAAAATCCGGGAAAAAAAGGAAGTACGTTTCGTCTAATTTCCAATACGTGATAAGTTTTATGGCGAAGTCGCATTTAGGCATAATCGTGCTTTATACCACGGCTGTGACGTCACGATAACTCAACGCCATGAGACGTTAACAGTGTGCGTCATCTCAAAAAGTGTGGGTTATCAAGTTACCCCACATTTTTGCCGATAACTCAACACTTTTGACACTTCCGGATCACGCGACGGGAACGCACACACCACAACCAAAATTATACAGCGTCGAAAACCGTAACACGATGAAAACGTACAAAAGGAATTACTTAACTTGCCGGGATATCCCAAATGAAATCCTTTACCTGCTAACGCTCACATGTCTGGCTGGCCCATACCTAAGTTTATTCCTTCCGTCTAGCTCTTCTACGCCCCCCCCCCCCCTCCACAACCTAAAATGGAATGACCTTCATTACTACCGATACACCTATTAGGCTATTACCGCTGATTTGAAGCAGTTCTCAAACTACAAACGAACAAAAAGAATTACTTACCTTGCCAGAATGTCGGCACAATGTTCTTTATCCCTGATTCCTCACATATCGAAGTTTATTCTCTGATCAGTGTGAGCGAGCTAGCTTACCAGCCAAACCTTGCGAAACGACGCATCGTCTAACTTCCACCCACCCCCTCCTTCCACAAACTTGAGCGTAGCCTATAGTCTTTCTACCTGCCAAAGGATTCGTCCGTCTAACACCCACCACCCCCTAAAATGGAATGACCTTCATTCATTTTGACATAAGGTGTTACCGTATTTCTTGAAGCAATTTTCACAAACACAAGACGTTTTAATTAAATAAGAATTAGCTTGACGTCTCAACCGTGATATAAATAATTTATTGTTTAAATCGAGCGGCTATCGATTTTTAACCAACGGCTGCGATTATTGGCCGGATCTCGTTTGCATACTCGAGCCGGCCAATAATCCGCTGGTTAAAAATCGATAACCGCTCGATTTTAACCAATAACTATTACAAAAAAAAAGTTGTTCTCCGGTTTCTTAGAATTGTTGAGATATGGAATTTAAACGTTTTAAAGTTAAACAGAATTTTTTTATTACAAAATGAGGCCCCCTCCCCCCTCCCACACACACACGCACGCACACACCCCGATATACGTTTCAGCGAATCTTTCAAGAACTTGCATTTTGATGAGAGAAAGAAAGTGAAATTTTTTAAATTCTGGTAGGTATTCACAGTGCTAATCATTTCGGAAATTGAAAAAAAAGGAGCGAATACCCCAGTGCAGCCAAATCGCCTGTGATGCGTTGTTTCCAAATTAAATTATACTAAATTTTAAAGTTTGTTTCTATGTTGGACACATACACGAGCATGATTCAATTTTTTTCCATACCTCGTTCGTAATAAAAACATGCGCAGTCAGACAGATAACTACGTCCGCCAACTAGGCTGGGTTCAACCAGCAGACAAAGGAGAGTATGTTGTGACCTTCAAACCGACTACCAATTTTTACGTTTTTCGTTCCAGCGAATCGTGTCATACGAAACATGGAACTACAAAAATTGTATGGGGACCACACGAGACGTTACAATGGTCCTTCCCATGCTATGTAATTACTGTATAATCGATATGCTAACATGGTTAGGCAAAGAGTTTACTTGCTATAAGAAAGTGTTAATACTACACTTATGAAAATTAAGGTTGTTTTTAAAGAAATAAGGTATCCAAATGTGGTTCATCAGTTGACAAAATTTAGTGTTAATAATAAATTTGCCAATTGTTGCTTGTACACATTTACAAATAAGAAAAATCTATAAGTAATATTCAACGATTTTTCTCAACCAAGACGATTCAGCCTAATTCCATCGCCAGCACTATTCACACTTCAAGCCTCCACCCGGAAAAGAAGGATGGAGCCACGCAAACGCAGTCTGAACGTCGGCGTTGGTTGTTGGAAGGCCAGCTGAGATAGTAGCTCCGTTCCTCGTTCCACTCCAGGCCCGTTAGCTTTGTGCTCCTCCTTTATTAGTTAGTGACTGACATGCTAGGAGTCGTCCAACACTAAACACCATGAGAACCAAAGGGGACTGGAATTTGAACAAAATGTATGCGGGAAAATTCGTAGTTTACTCAGCTACCTATTAAACTTTAAACGGACAAAGAATAAGGATCAAATTGCGAGATCTGGCGCGTATTGAGGGCTTTTCACACATTCGCTAAGTCCAGATACAAATTCCCTTGAGTTCTCAGGCCGTACAGTACTGGACGACTCCCAGCGCGTCTGTCACTAACTCAGTATCTTCCTTAATCACCGAACAGAACGCACCATTGTTACTGTACCTTCCTAAACGTCCAAACAGAGCGAACCAAACGCACCACTGTTGGTGACAGTTTGGCTCATTCCCTGCTAATAACCGTGTTGATGTGGCTTGATTCACGTCTGTAGTCAGCGATGAATCTGTTACCTTTGAGCTGCAAGTTGCAACAGCATTTAAAGTGGCAGTATCACCGATTGAAAACCGTTCTCAAATACCCTGGCGCCATAAGGCGGCAACGATATTGTAATGTACAGAGCTTGCTCCCAGGTGCACGAGGGCTTACTAAACTTTCTCTCAACAATTAAAGTGGCACTATCACCGATTGAAAGCAGACGAATTCTGACAACATTTAGCGCTATGTAGTACCATCTAGCGTCTGCTTGCACCAAGCGAAGGAATGCATAACGGCATTTCTTTTAACGAAACAAACAAGCCACGACATCCATAATTATTGAGTGAAAATTTGGTTCATCCTCGTGCACCTACGATCAAGCTATAAAGGTTAACAATATCAATGTCGCTAGATGGCGCCACGGTATTTTCGTTCGCACTTCAATCGGTGATAGTGCCACTTTAAGAAGGGTCGTGGCTTGTTTGTTTCGTAAAAAGAAATAACATTGTGCATTCCTTCGCTTCATGGAAGTGCTAGATAATATTAGATACGCTAGATGTTGCCAGATTCTGCCTACTTTCAATCGGTGATAGGGCCACTTTAATTTCAATCCGTGGGTTCGTGGGTGTTGCTTCAGTTATGACTGCAATTTGTTTTGAAAGTTCGCCATAAAATTCTTACGCACTGTTTTTATGCCGTTAGAATTTTTTCTTTCATAAATAAGA
Source organism: Lithobius niger (assembly GCA_023313725.1). Lineage (NCBI taxonomy): Eukaryota > Metazoa > Arthropoda > Chilopoda > Lithobiomorpha > Lithobiidae > Lithobius > Lithobius niger. The sequence goes on along the minus strand of JAHWFP010047135.1, from coordinate 5,865 downwards.
AAGGCACCTGCAAATATAAAAATGCGACGTATCATTTGTGACAACCCCCTCCCCCTTCCCCCGCACGCAACGTTTTTCCATGTTGTACAACCATCCTCCTCCCCACCCCCCCTCCTTTGTGACACCCGTTTCCCTCCGCCGTCCTAGAGTGTGAAGTACGTTTTCAATGGTGCCTTATTGCTAGACTGGGTTAGGGAAAAAAAACACGTGGTTTTACGCAAATAAGTGTATCGTGACATGCGGAGGCTTATTTTATTATTATTTTGTTTTAAATCAAAATTTGCATCGATTAAGCGAACAAATTTTTATAATAGGATACGGTGTTGTTGTTTTTTTTTATTATTATATTAAGACCTCATCCCCATGTTAAATCCCACAGGGTGATTATTCATCGATACCGAGATAACGGGAAGGCTTCCAGCTATGAAATTGGACGAATGGGTTAAGTACAATACGAACTGCGTACCTTTTATGATTTGAAGCCGGGGGGCGTAATGGGGATGCCGTGGGAGGGCGCGGAAGTACTAAAATATTGTTATAATCATTGTTAGTATTGTCGGCATCGTCTCTCGTTGGACGGCCAAAGTTCGGACAATGACAACGTGTGTACTGACGTGCGTGCCTAGACACACACTAGTATAAATCTAAACAACGTTGCAAAGTAAGTATTCACGTCCATTTCACGAAAAATAAATCAACTGTAAAAACAAAGCAAAATAAACACAGCCCAAAACTGGTAAGGAGGCCACCTAGTAGAGAGTGGTTCGGCCCTTCAAAGGAGTGATATCAACACACCAAAACTAACTAAATAAAACAAATTACAACAAAATTAAAACCAAACCAAAAACCTATAAAGAGGTGACTAAGTTGAGAATGGCTCGGCCTATAGACAAAAGGTAGTAGCAAATTGTTGACAACCAATTTCTTGTTGACGTGGCATTTTATTATTGCGTCAATACGCATATCATATCAATCTTCGAACTATTAAGCGGTGCGATTAACTTGGCGAATGTTTTGGTGCGTTGATACCACTCCTTTGAAGGGCCGAACCATTCGGAACTTGGTGGCCCACTTTACCAGTTTTGGTTTTTGATATGATTTTATTATGGTAAAAATAAAAAATAAATAAAACTACCGGTAATTTCTAACCTCTGTTTTCCCTTGTAGTGTAGTTTTTACTTCGGATACACCCAGACAAATCGTTTTAATGGAACGAAATTTGCAAAGGAAATAAAACTGGAAAAATTATATCATTTAGGGGAAAACACTGCCAGTAATAATTTCAAACGCTGTTAGTGAATTGATCAGAGCAGTGCATCATGACCCTTCTAACATGCTGAAATGAAATACGGGAATTTTTTTTTTTTTGCTAAGGTGCAATATTTAGTTCCCTTCTTTTCTTCGCCCACGTATTTTTCAGTCTGGGTGTATAATATCCACTATTTAATTTATGATTGTCACGTAACTATTGCTTTTTTAGTGTTTACAGTTTTGTTTGTTGACATGTAGGTTAATGGGCTCAGGGACGTAAAGGTTTGGGTTAAAGGTTTGGGTAAACCTTTACGTCCCTGATGGGCTTCACTGCAAGGCACGTTAAAATAAGGCGGGCCAAACGGGCGTGTGGAATCCTCCGTCAAAGGCCAGTCAGGGCTGGCACCCAAACAATATAGCGTTTGAAATCAGCCTAAATGTTACATCGGAATCGTGAGACAAATAACGGGAGCGACGGACGGCTTATGGTCATCACCTAACTTTATCCATTTTTCGTTCCAGCGAATCGGAGAACGCGATACGACGGAACTACAAAAATTAAACGAGGAACCCCACGAGACGTTGTTAGGGTCATCACCTCGTCGCCAAATGTAATGAACAATCGCGCCGTAAGACGAAGTGTACATGCTACAATAAAGTTTTAATAAGAAACTATCAGAAAATTAAGATATTTAAAAAAGAAATATAGTATTAAAAAAAATTATTTATTAGGTCACATAATTTGGTGTTAAAAGAAATTTTCCAATTGTTGATCGTACAAAATTTACAAATAAGTACAATCTTATAAGTAAAATTCAATGACTTTTTCTCAACCAGACGGTTCAACATATCCTGTCACGTTCAACCACCTCTCTCGTTCAATATTTTTCGTGAAAGGCTAACTGAGAAACTCTTCAGACGTTTGCATCCTGTTTCTGTTTCTTTTCGAATATTCTGTGCAGCGCTATGACCGCTATGAGCTGAACAGCATGGACGTCCGACCTAAAAACTATTTAGACAAGGCTGTAATGAATAATCTTTTCTTTCTCGGTATGAATTTATGGACCACAAATTCGAATACAACAACTGATAAATACAATTTTAACGTGTTCTGCTAAGACTGAATGAACTAAGCTGAATTACTCTTTATTTTTTATTTTTGTGTGGCGTGCAGCATTAGGGCCTCCCTTCATCTTGCTTGTTTTGCTTTGCTTGCTTGTTTTGCTTGCTTGTTTCGCTTGCTGCCTCCCTTCATCCTATCATCTTGCTTGTTTTTTCTTGTATTTATTTATCTTGTTTGTTTCTTTCTACAGTGAATTTATTTATTGTTCTTCTGGGCCTTGCAATCATTAAATACATAAATAAATAAACACCAGGGGACAACGGTTTACCCCCCCCCCCCCCCCAACCCCACCTATAGAAATTCTTGGTGATAGTAACGATCTGACTTGTTTAAGAAGGTATTGAGAAATCGTTCCTTTCCCGGTATTATTATTATTATTTTATTTTTTTTGCTGAAAACTTTGAAATATTTTCGCCTATACACAGGTATTCAAGTTGTTGGGGGAAGGAGGAAAGGGAGGACAGGACCGCAGGGAGGTTGACCCGGCCCAGGCGCCAATATTCGTCATATCCAATCCCCAACCCTCCTCCCTGCCCCCAAAGAAAAATCGAAAATTTCCTAATTACATACATTTTTCCTACAATTTAGGAAAAAAAATTCGAAAATTTCCTAGTAAATAACGTCTGGTTTTAGTTCCCTGTTGTCCTACCCGTTTTGGGTAGGTTTGGATCCAGGGCCTCAACACAGTGGCAACAATAATTTCGTGTAGGCTACACTAAAATATTGGACGACATTCAGGGTGGCGTTCAAATGCTCTTGATGAAATTCCCTGATTTTTCCAGGTTTTCCAGACCAATACTGACACTTTTGTCCTGATTTTTTTTTTTTTTTTTTGGTCGAAGGAAGGTGCAGTACAAAACTAAAAAGATGTTTTTCACATTTCACGCAAATCGCAATAACTATAGGGCAGTGATACAGTGCCGTAGCTGAGAAATCTGGGGCCCCCTGCAAGAAAACATCTGGGGCCCCTGCAGCAAGAAAAAATCTGCGGCCCCCTATGTTATGTGAATTCAGAAATTATTGGTACGGTGTCGGTGCCAGCTATTTCTTGTAAGCTATATTATTACCATTTGTCATGAATTATAAAAAGAACATTTTTTTTCGGTATTTTTACATTTTTTTTTGTCTGGGGGGGGGGGGGGAAGGAGTACATGTTAATTTTCGCTTGGCCTTGCATTTCTTTAAATTCGAGTTGCTCCAACACATTTCAAATCAAAGAACTAATACAAGAATTGCAAATTTGAACTGCAAATTGCATGAAATGCGGAGAAAAAAAAACACCAGCTTTATCTTACTATAGGCACTCCACCAGTGCACGGTTAGTTAGCTGATCATCCACATGTAGCGTTTCGACAGAAATGAGTGTTCGGTAGGTACGATTTGCTCAAAGTTGTTCAATTGTTCAACACAAACAATAATTTCGTTATTTTCTTTTCATTTTCATGTTGCCAGTTATGGTTCATAGGAACTAAGGAAACGAACTGTTAGTTCTGCTGGCCAGCTCATCAAGAATAATTTTGTTCCGACTAGTAAGATGATACCAGATAGGGCTGCAGTCATCTTGGCTTGCCGGCGTAATGAAACAGAGTCAATCGCTTC
>JAHWFP010047134.1:2147-57042 GCA_023313725.1 Lithobius niger | reverse complement strand
AGGTTAACAAGGCACCAACAAAAGTGCTGAAATTAAAATTCTTGCTGTCTATCTGTGTTGTCGTGAGATTTTGCCCAGTCAGGGGGAAACTACGTTAGCCAAACTCAGATCCTTTGTAAGAACCAATAGATAAAATAAGACTACGATTAGAAGCTTACACAATCACAGTAAATTTCACAAGAGCCATGAACATTATCAAAATGTTACTCTACACCAAAGGTGAAAAAAGCTGTATGACGATTTGCACGTTGACATGATTTAAGTACGTCATACATCATTGACGTCACTAATCAACATGGCCGCCAACTGATTGTCTTGTAAGGGTAGTTCCCTCCCTGTTTTTGCTGTTTTAATTTATTTGTAAGTATGTTAGTTGGGTGGAGTACTTTTAATTAAAGAGCATTCTATATCACACTCATTGTATTGTAACGTTTTACAGGTGAACAAGCCACCAACAAAAGTGCTGAAAATTAAAATTCTTGCTGTGTATCTGTGTTGTCGTGAACCTTTGCCCAGTCAGGGGGCAGCTACGTATTGTTCACTCCAGTGGTTGTCACGCAACACAAGGCAATAGAGAAGAATGCAGATGCGATAGCGGTATGCGGCCGACTACTTAAAAGTGAGTAACAACTATCTGGTGCATAAACTATTAGCATTGTATTTCGTGCACGATTAATGTAAGTCGAGCCTAGTGTATAATATTTTTAAAAGATCCATCAATTCTTAATTAACGGAATGGGAGGCGAGTCCGTCTTACTGTCTAAACATTTAGGAATGAGTTGTGCACTATGCTTTTCACTATAAAGATGAGCACATATTACTTGTTTCTAGCCTAATTAAAATAAAACGGTGTCGAGAATTACAGCAATCTACATTTGTATAAAAAGTCTTGATTTACACCTTCAGGATTGTAATGATACAGTTTCTTTATTAATGTGCATACATTTCCTTTATTAGATATAAATGTTTTTCCCCCCGATTGGAACCCATAAGCCTAAGCACTATTATATCCATATCGACCTCCATGGTGCTCAAAACGGAGTTTTAATTTCCTGCATGATTCTAGGGTGAATGTTATATTTTGTCTTATGTGATGAACAATACAAGGATTTACGATGATCAGCATTTTAACACATTAACAAACATTTTAATCATCAAAATCAGTTTCAGAAACATAACATTTAAACTATCAAATTGGTTGGCTTCAACTGGTTGGCTGAATAGAAAAGGTGAAAGGCATGTTATATGGTTTAAAAAGTAGCTAAACTTTCGTGTTTCCGAAGCATGGAGGTGCATGGAGTGAGCAAGCAAATAGTGAAATTACCATGCATAGTAAAACTCTTCAATGAATTGTAGAAAATATAAGCAATTTGTTGAACGAATTGTGAGCTACTACTTGAAATAGGAATAGTGCTAACAATCAGTACATCTATTTTGTCATTTAGTGGGCGTCAACAAATTATATATTTGGCATTGATCAGTGACTCTGGAGTCAGCAAAGCAAACGACATAGCTGTTTTAATTTTTTTAGGACGATTGCTATTTGTGCAATTGGTTCAAATCCATGTATCACTAATCGGTCTAGCCTTTCTGTATTCCTTCATGTACAGTTGAAATATACCAAAGCGGCATTTGTTAATATCAGAACTGGTGATTGTGCCATTGTAATCAGTACATAATCATGTTACTCACCACTACGAAAAGTCGTGCAAGTTCCATCAGGATGAGCAAAATAAGACAGTGACAATTTAGTAGATCCGTCCTGAAATATATAATACTGACTGTTATTTTAAATTAAAATAATTAACTGCAGTAGCCCATAGTATGTAGACCTATAGTATGTTGGCTAAAATGAACCAGCATGACAAAACATGGAGCAAACGTTTCGATATCTTAAGAGAAACAATAATCACTTTAAATTATGCTTTCAAGGATGTAATGGCGGTCACTTTCTCTTCACTGGAAACCAAATTAGAAAATACCATATTGCAGCAATTGCGACAAATTGCTCTTACTTTAGACCATACATCTAAAGCAATATGGGAAATAAATTCTCCATCTTTCCAAAGCCCCATCTCGGAATTGATTGAGAAGAAATTTAAAGAGTATGACATGAAGGTGGAAACCTTGATAAATGCTGCTACCTTATGTGATAAAACACAGCTAGCCTGCAGGGATATTGTGGTAACAACTATTCTTCGTAAATCAACTAAAGACCTGCAGGTGGTAACAGCAAACGCGGACAAACATACTGCCTCCCCCAGAACTAGAAGCTCTTCACGGCTCTTTGGTACTGGTATTTCATCTGGTCCTGAGGTTATAGTCACGGACTGTGTAAGAACGGACATCACCGCTGCTGAGCAAGACTTAAAAGTAATCTCAGCTCATGTAGACCTCTTGTGCCTATTGCCCCTGTTAATGATTGTAATAACACCATGTCTGAAAGCTCATCAAAACCAATCTGTCCATTTTCTCCGTCAAATCATGAATTTCTGAGAGAACAGTAACTTAGGAATCCTGTAAGTGGCCGATATCTTCAAGTTGCGCGTCCCTTTGCTGGAACAGTCAGTAATCAAGTGACCACGCATCGTTGTGCCGTAAAGCCAACCACCTCCGGTCATACTTTAATTTTGGGGGATTATCATATGAGGCATCTTCGTGCCTCCGTTAGGTCTGGCAGCCACTCAATTACCTTGACAATTCCTGGTGCAACAATCGAACATATTACTAGTTGCGTTCCAAATATACTAAGCTCAAACAGTGATTACTCACAGATTATTCTATGTGTAGGATCTAACAATGTTAACCTTGATACTGCTACTAGACTAGGCAAATTGTGTTGTTCTATTAGGTCCTACCTACCAGCACCGCACATTGGAGTGATGGGTCTGTTTCCTCGAAGGTGCCCTGGCTCGAAACCTGATGTAAATCCATTCCTTGTTAAATGTAATGGCCATATAATGGCAATGTACAAAACTATTGGAGCAACATTCATTTCCATGTGGAATCAGTTGATTAATAACCCACTTTTGTTATCAGCTGATGGGTTGCATCAGCTGATGGGGTTGCATTTGACTGTAGTTGGTAAACAGTGCTTAGTTAATGTTACATTCCATAATGGTAAACTCAACCCCAACAACAATATGTTGGCAAACTAGTGTACTGTAATGGACATAATGTTTGCCCTTCTTTGCCAATCATTTCTAGTGTTGCTCCCACTAAAGACAACAGTCTGCGATTTGTTTTTATAAATGCACGCAGCCTTGTAAACAAATTAGCAGAGTTTAAGATACTGCTACTTAGTGGCAATTTTGATCTTGTATTCGTAGTAGAGACTTGGTTGCATGACTCTGTTACTAATGGTATGCTTTTGGGCAATTCAAATTTTGACGTTTTTTGGCGGGATAGAGGTGCTAGGGGTGGTGGCCTTCTTATTGCATTTAAACGTGGAATAAATATCCATGTAATGAATGACAATGCTGACATCGAAGCAATGCGCCTTATCCTTGTTGATTATAACATTAATGTTCTTCTTGGATACATTCCGGATGGCAGCGATGAGAGCCAGATCTGTTCCATGTGCAACTATTTTAAAACTGGTTTTAGTTGCACATCTTCTAACATTATTTTAGGCGATTTCAATCAATCCAAAATAAATTGGAGCACTTGGAAAGCTTCTGACATTACTCAGAGGATTTTTTTTAGATCAAGTACGGAGCTGGGTTTTAGCCAGTTGGTCACTAAACCAACTAGAGATAATAATATCCTTGACCTTATTCTCACTGATGATGACCGTGTCGTTTCCGATATTGATGTCCTTGACCATTTCGGCTCTAGCAATCATTCCATGGTCTTTGCTCATAAAAAGTCCCCTCTTATACAGATTTGTCCAGTCTTTTCAGTAAAAATAGGCGAATAAACTATTCTGGGTTACGAAACTTCCTAATGGATGTAGAATGATCATTATTACATAATGCGTATAACATAGGCATTATTTGGGACTAGTTCCTTGCAAAGATTAATGAGGGCGTAATTTCAAAACAGACTTTCTCCAGTTACTCCACTTCTCCTAAGATGCCTTATGTCTTACGAAAATTACGTTGTAAGAAATTAAAACGTTGGCGCATTCTATGCAAGTACTCCTCTGAGGATAATCGTCTCAGCTATATTGAAAGTAGTAAAGCATACACAACTAAAGTAAATGTCTTAGCTGAAGCAGCTGAGTGTGAAGTTATCAAACAGGGTAATCTAACTGCCCTATAGTATAAATTTATGAAAACTAACCTGGGAAGCAAGCAATCAATACCCTCTCTGAAGGTGGGAGATAAATTATTGTCGGATGATCTCACTAAAGCAAATACGTTTAATGTTTTTTTTACTAACAGTTGTATTGCTGACAATGACGTTGTGCCTCCACTTCCAGTTGGGTATACCAACTTACCAAGCTTGGAGAAAAACTTTTCAAACTCTAATGTGCTACGTATTTTAAACTCCTTTAAGCCAAGTAGGGCTATTGGGTCTGATGGATACTCTGCAAAGTTCTACAAGGAGATTGCCGATGAAATCTGTGGTCCTTGGCGTATATCTTTTCTTAGTCATTTGTTGATTGTGCGCTTCCATCATGTTGGAAGACAGCCAGAGTAACACCTATTTTAAAAAAAAAGGTGATGCCTCAAACCCTTCCAACTATCGCCCAATTGCCCTTACATCCATTCCCTGTAAAATTGTGGAAAGAATTATTAGGCAGAACATGTTGATTTTCATTAACGATAATGACATAATGCTTAAGGATCAGTACGATTTTCTTTCACGTAGGTCAGCTGTTTTGCAATTACTTGAAATTCTTAAGGATTGGACAAAGAACACTGACAACGGCATCCCAACTGATGTCCTCCTTGTTGATTTCGCCAAAGCTTTCGAGTCTGTTATCCATACTAAACTAATTGCAAAACTAAGGAATTATAGTTTTGCAAGTAGGCTTGGTTCATGGATTGAAGAGTTTTTAACTAGGCATACGCAGAAAGTGGTTGTGGGCACCACACTGTCGGATGAACTGCCAGCTACTAGTGGAGTCCCACAAGGGACCCCTGTTATTTGTGTTGTATGTACATGATTTAACTTGTAGTGATAGTTCTACCATCCTAAAAAAGTTTGCTGATGACGTGAAATGACATGGTCCCTCCACTGATCCTTCAGACTACATTAGACGTTTTGCAGCACTATCCTCGCTTTTTACCTGGTCTGAAGATTGGCAGTTACCGATTTCTACAACTAACTGTAGCTCTTTCCATATTGGTAGAACAAATAAACATTTGACATGCGTTTTAAGTGGCACATCCATACCTCAAGTTACCCAAACAAAAGACTTAGGAGTATGGTTCACATCAGATCTTAAATTCAGTACACATTGTAATTTTGTGTCTCGGTCAACTCACTGTAAAGCAGCTATTATCAAACGCTGTTTTACTTCTAAAAATACCTCAGTTATGATCTCTGCTTATAAGACTTACGTTCGCCCAATTTTGGAATATGCGAGTCCTGTTTGCCCCCCCCCCCCCCCACACACCTATTGGGTGACATCGATTTGATAGAGAAAGTACAGAGACGCTTCACAAAAAGCCTGGTTGGAATGCATATTGCATAATCTAACTTACAAAGAAAGAAGTAGCAAAGATCAGTTTAGATTCATTAGAATTAAGACACTTGAGGGCTGATCTGGTCATGACATACCAAATTCTGCACTACACCGTAGACTCTAATTACTCTGAGATGTTCCATCTCCGTAACTATAGTGTAACGAGAGTTCATAATTTTAAGTTAATTGTTGGAAAAGCTAAATTGGACTGCCGGAAGTTTTTCTTTGCACAGCGAATTGTTGCAGTATGGAACGCTCGCCTGTCATATTTGGTTAATGCCTGTTTTGTGTCTGTTTTCAGGAGGAATTTAAAATTGGTTGACCTATCTAGGCTTTTGAAACGTTATTGATTTTAACTGTATTTTACCTTTTTTATTGTGCGTACTTTTTTTGTTTTAATCTATATGCATTTTTTTTTTACAAAGGACACTGGTCATGGCACGTCTATGTTTCTTTTTATGATAAAAGCCATCCTTTTATGTCACATACAACTCTACGATTGGTTTCTTTTATACCCGTAAACTTTTCATAACTTCTTTTTTATTTTTTACTGTAGATACCGCATTTTATTTTCTCAAGCAAGTGTATGTTTCTTTTTGTTGTTGTACAACTTTACTTTAGGTCACGTGTCAATGGCTGTCAAGCCCTTCTTTGGACCGATTCGTTTACTTTGCGAATAAAGTTAATATTATTATTATTATATATTTATGAAGATTGATGCTCAGTGCACATACAAGCTTTATGAGCTTCGTGCATGCACGTAATGTGTATATACTGAATAAACTATTATTATTATTATTATTATTATTATTGATAATTATCCAAGACAATACAAGTGGATGTTTGTGGTGTGCTGAAAGTTAAAGCTACGGTGAGTTTGAATCAAAAGACAGAATTAAATTTGGACTTGCGAAACGCAAGGAGCGCGAGTAATTCACAAACGACGTGGGAGTGATAAAATTATTTAACGATCAAAATGACAACGTATAGATGCCAAGATTGCGAAAATGTGATCAAGACGGCGGAAGGGGACTTCATGACATGTATGGAGTGCAAAGGAAAATACCATTATAATTGTTGTGGATTAGCTGTGACTACACTGAAAGCGATGGGGGAAAAAAATTGACTTGTAAATGTAAAAGATGCCAGAAACCAAGAGGAAAATCGCAGACAAACGAGGAGGAGGAACAAAGGAAACACGGAGAAGATGAAAGTATAAAACTAAATGATGAAAATGAAGAATTAAACAAAACTGTGGACAGTGAGAACGACGAAAGAGAACCGGATATTGGCAAATACGATCAAGACTGTGCAATTTGGAGAATTGAAAAAACACTGAAAGAACTGAAACAAGACAATGAAAAAATACTCAGAGGAATGCATGCAATAGAAAGAAAATATGAAGAATTAAAGAAGGAATACGTGGAGATCAGGAAAGAAAACGAAAAAATACTGGAAGCTATGAACTTTTACGAAGAAAGGTACGAAAAAATGAAAGAAGAAAATAACGAAATTAAAAAGGAGAACAAAGAATTGTACGAGCTGTTAAATAAAACAGAAGAAAAAATAGGAAACTCAACTCTGAAGATAATGAAAATAAAACAGAAAAAAAAGTCACTGAATTGAATGTGACCGTAAATAAATTAAAGCAAAATCAAAACGAAGCTGAGCAGTACTCAAGAAATAAAAATATAGAAATTTATGGAGTGGACAATGAAACAAACGAAGACTTATGGGACACAGTGACAAGACTGGCTGATGGATTACATTTAAACAATTTTTAAGACTGGCATATAGACAGAATTCATAGGCTTCCAACGAAAAAGAGAGACAAGTCAGAGACAATATTGATACAATTTAAAACCTGAGAATACAGAGATGAGTGGCTACAGGGAAAAAAAGGCAGGCTAAAGAACAGTGATATTTTCAAAAACGGAAGTGACACGAAAATATATATGAATGAACATATAACACCTTTCTACAAAGTGCTGTTTTGGAAAACTAAACAGGAATTGAAACAATATTATAAGTTCATTTGGTTTAGGGAAGGTAAGATTAATCTGAGAAGTGACGAGAAAGACAGACAAGTTTATACACTAAAAAGTGAAGAGGAATTTGAAAAACTTAAAAAGAAAAATGACATGGAAATTGGAAACAAGACTGAAGGGAATTTTACCAATGGAGCAATTGGAGGAAGAACTTAATACGTTTAATGAAGTTTATGATGACTTCACGATGTTAAAAAATGGGTTAGTTGGTGACGATATTAACAGTATTAATTGTATACATGTCAATATTCGAAGTTGTAGGAAGAATTGGGATGATTTCATTAGTGATATGACAAATTGTGAAGTTAAGTGGGACATGATTGCAATTACTGAAACTAACATTAGTGAAAATGAAGTTATAAATTATAGTATTGCAAATTATGAACGATTTAACGTATGCAGGAAAAACCAAGGGGGAGGGGGAATTTTACTATTCATTAAAAATGAGAAATTTAATGAAGTCAAATGTGAAAAAATTAGCATTGGAGAAAATGATGCTGTAGATGTTGGTATGATTTTTAATGATGACAAATTTAATTTTTCAATTATTTACCGGAAGCCATCCTCAAGCGTATACACTTTACACAAAAATTAAAACTGATACTAAATGAAAAAAACAAAAAAAAAACAGGGAAAGCAGCATAATCGTGATTGGTGACTTAAATTTAAACATTTTGAAAGAAACACAACATGAATGTGAAAAAAAAGATATTGAAAGATTTGAGAACATGTGTGCATACCTTGGATATCGCCAACAAATTTTGACAGCAACTCGAGAAGAAATCAGAAAAAACAAGATCACAAGATCATGCTTAGATTTAATTCTTACAAATTTAAATAAAAGTGATTGTAAAGGATCAGTAATAACAATGAAACCAGCAGATCACTAATTATGTCGCAATAGAACTGTGGAATAACAAGAAAGTTAAAATACAAAAAAATAGACAGGAAAAAAATTTAGTGTATAGATACTAAAATAAAAATATCATACTTCAAATGAAAAATAAAAACTGGGACGAATTAGAGAAAATAACTGATCCAAACGAGATTTACAAAATAATAGAAGACGATTTATCAGGAATTTATAAAAGAAATTGTGTTATTAAAAGAACAAACACTAATAAAACAAAAAAAAAATTAGGAATGAATGGATGAACTCTGAATTATTAACGTTAATCAATAAAAAAAATAAAATGTGGAATGATATGAAGAATAAAAAACATGTGTCTGAATTGGAAACTGAAAAATATAAAGCTTATAAATAAAAATTCGCATAGATAGTAACAAAGCCAAACAAGAATACTATAATAATTATTTTGAAAGGAATAAATTTGATAGCAAAAAAGTGTGGAGTAAAATAAATTATTTACTGGGAGAAAAGGAAATAAAGTTAATATTGATGAACACTTAAAGAATGTCGTTAAAACAAATTCTAAAATTGTATGTGAGAAATTTTCTGAACATTTTTAAATCCAAATTAACAAGCTAATAGATGAAGCTCTAAAAGATAACCAAAATAAAAGTAATAAGACACAAAGTAGAAAGAATAGTGATAAAAAATGGAAATCTACACTTAACACCATGGGAGTCATGGAGACAAATAAGTTTGAATTGCTGAATATTATAAACTAAATTAAAGTAAAAAAATCAAGCGGTCATGATGGCTTTCTTATGGAACATTTTAGAGAAGCAAATGAAAAAACTAGCGAATTTATGACAATTTATTCATGTCATAATAAATTGTATATTTAATTAATCATAATTAATTGCAAATGATGCAATTAATACTTATAAACTGCATCATAACGAGTGAAATTTGGCTTGAAAATTTAAAAAAGCAAATAATAAGACCAGTTTATAAAAAAGGAACAAAAAATGACCCAAATAATTATAGACCAATATCGTTGCTGCCTGTACTGAATAAAATTGTTGAAAAGTTTTTTGCAAATAGAATTAATAATTTTATTGTAAAAGGCAATAAAATTAATCAAAACCAATTTGGGTATAGGAAAGGTACTGGTACAATTGATGCACTAATAGCAATTAACAATAATATTAATAGGGCATTGAATGAAGGCAAATTTGCTGGAGCAATTTTAATTGATCTAACAAAAGCATTTGACACTTTGGAAAAGGACATACTTTTGGAAAAAAATCTATAATATAGGTATTAGAGGGAAAATGTTTAATATTTTGAACAGCTATTTAACGGGAAGGAAATATAGTGTTAAAATTGGAAATGACACGAGCTGCTGGCAAAATATTACTTACGGTGTCCCACAGGGTTCTGTGTTGGGTCCTATGCTTTTTTAAATATATATCAATGATATTTCAGACAGCATACTAAATACAACCTTGACATTATATGCAGACGATGTCTTTTTACTCTCTTTCTCAATGTTGATCAAAACACCATGATTAAAAATTTACAAAATGACTTCAATAAATTGGTGTTATATTTCAGAGAAAATGACTTAATTCTAAATAGCGAAAAGACATGCTATTTGCCAATAACCACATCACATATGTACATGAAAAATGATACAATAAAATTTTGCAAGGATAACTGTCTAGAGAATAAAAAAACATGCAAATGTAAAAATCTTACAAAGGTTAAAAATATCAGGTACCTTGGACTAGAAGTAGATCATAATTGGAAATTTTATCAACACATACAAAACCTTATGATCATGATTAGGAAAACTATTCCGACACTTTATAAAGTAAAGGGGCTGTTAGATATTAAAAATAAAAAAAGTATTTTTGAAGCACTGATAATTTCTAAAATTAAATATGTACTGATTATTTATGGCACTACAACTAACATTTATATGATTCAGTTACAATCATTAGTGAATAAAGCAATAAAAGTTTTATTTAAAAATGAAAAATCAAAAAATGCCAAAGAAATATATAGCTACTATAATATGTTAAATATTGATAAAACATTAAAATGGATATACATAACAAAATATTATCATTGTGAAGAATTTAAAATTAAACTTAAAAGAAGTGTGAGAAATGATAATAATTGGTTGGAATTACCACGTTGGAGAAATAACTATGGAAAGAGGGGACTAAATTATGTTTTACCAAATATATTGAATGATTTACCGGCTGGCTTAAGAAATTTAACTAACAAAAAGGAAGTAAAGAAAAAGGTTAAGGAGTGGTTAATTAAAGTTGACTAAATTTGCTTATCATGAAAATGAAAGTAGAATACTAAACATTGATGCGAGCTAAAAAAAAATTCTACTAATCTTTATTTTATTGTACTATTTGTATTATTCTTATTTACACTATATGAAATTATATTAATTGTAAGAAAAAAAATTAATTTATTATATTATGTTGTCTAAAGTTGATTAACATTGCTTTGCACATACAAATTCGTATGAATTTCGTGCCTGTACGGAACATCTTGTACTTGAATAAAGCAGATTATTATTATTCATTTCTTTTCATAATTTATATTTATATATTAGTTATAAATATATGTTAACAAATAAGAAATGACAAATAACAAATGTTTTCTTCTCCCTTATCCTTAATTAATGGCATTCTAATTGTATCCATTCACGAAAACAAGCGAAGTTATTTTGTTTTATTAGGATTCTATGTTGTATTTTTCTTTAATTTTGTAGCTTGCACTCACACCATGTATTTTTGATTTGATTGTGCCACATACTCAACTACATACATTGTAGTTCTTGTGGTACTGGCTTAACACAATAAATTAAAAAAAAATTAATATTATTCAGGAACATTTGAAAGTAAATAATTCCCGATAGGTATTTATGTCAGAACCACATTATTTTGAGGTTAAAGTGATTCATGATGAATGAGCCGAACGTCTACATTTTTCTAGCAATGTCTTTAATCTAAGAATTCTAAAATATGCCCATCCAGTCCCAACATTATTTTAAACAGTAACAATTTTTATATGGTTTTCTAAGTGCACAAAAGTGAAGGTCTCAGTGGATAGATACTCTGTGTTTCAATGGACATTCAGTAACTAAATATTAATGTGCACTTTCCCTGATGTACCGGACAACATCAAATTTTTCAAATATAGTATTGCTGTTTCCTAAATGCATTTCTTACATCCCCAATAAAGTCTTTTAAGCTAATAAATATTATTACTTGTGCAAAAAATAATCATTTGTTTTTTATTTGATCCTATAATGGTCCCAGTACTTTCCCTGAAGTCAACGTTGCCTAGAAAATTCTAGTATTCAAAAAACCCTTTTCCAACGTATGACCCTTTTATACGGACTCAACTAGAGGTCATTAGTTATACTTGTTTCTTTATATGTCTAATTTCTTGCTTCAAGACATTTTTTTTTAAATAATGTATTCATTAGCAAAGTTCTCCTATCTTCTTAAACATAAAAAGCAAGTTGCACGAATTTGTATCTTAGAAAAATTGTATACTGCCAACTCTCACTTTTCCCTTTAGCTGAGGTCAAAGGAAAGCTTTTGATAATGTTAGGCATGCTTAGCTTTACAGTGCTTTTAAGCAATTTGGGGTGGGATTGTACAGAATTGTGCTGAAACCTTTCCTACTCGTGCTCCACTCCTGTGTGGGCCAGAAAGGATTTCGTGTTCCAGCGATCGGTGGTGGTTCTGTGTCATTGATGGCTTATAAGGGTTTAGTTGTTGTAGCAGAGGTCTTGAAGAGAGTTTTGATGCCTTCAGCCATCTGTAGTTGGATACGGGAGGGTTTTTTCTGCTTGCAATATTAACGAGAACAGCAGAGGTTTGTACCACCGGGAATTGAAAAGCCATCTGGCTACACAGTTGAATTCTAATTCAGACGCGAGGGGTTGAAACACGAAACAACAAACACAAAATGTCCTTTAGTTAATTTATCAGGATACTTAGCTGCTTGGTCAGATGGCCCGACATGTTCGTATTCAAAGCTGCTTGGTCAGATGGCCCGACATGTTCGTATTCAATAATGAATTTATAAAAGTAAGGAAGTGAAATTGTACGATAGTTTGTCTTTCGTAAAATCACGTGTATTTGACATACGGTGAGTCATCCAATCCACAACGGAAACGGCTTGTGTCAGTCAAGATGTTACCGCTTTTATTCAAGGCATTTAACACTCACCTTCGTAACATGGACTGCAGTTACAAGAGCATCGGTTGTGTTAACCACCTCCCAGGCGTTAATAGGGTTAAATACACGTGCTTCATTCAAATCAATCATTGTCCAAGTAATGGGATCGAAGCAAGCAAACCCAATTATGTCCAATGCTGCCTTTGTTTCAGCATAACAAATTGTCACTGCAGGAAAGTTATAGGTGTTGATTTGCTCATTAAAGACATCAACAACCACTGGGTACGTCAGATAATAAGCAATTCTGTCATATGTTTGGTAAGTAAAAACTGTTAGACAGAAAACAAAAGCCAAGCACCATAGTATTTTTGTTGCAAGGTGCTGATCATTACTGCTAATAAATGATAGTGAAGAATCTCTTTCAGAAGATTTGCTTTGTTTTATGATTTGTTTAACCATGCGTTTGAGTCGAATCGTGAAATGGCTTTGTCTTCTTTTGCGTATAATTGCATGATGCTGTAACTGATATTGATCAGACATTTGCGTTTTGATAGAAAGTAGTGACAGAAATATGATGATGATAACCTTAGGAGAAAAAAAAGAGGAATTTTTAAATAAATTCTGACATAGTGGCATAAATACACATAGTTTTTAATTCTGAAAATTCGACAAAAAAGTGAAAAATTGAATATACCCAATAACTTTTGCTTGCAAAAAAAATGTGTTGCCTAGCAAAATAAATACAAATGCACCCCAGATTTTTTTTACCTATTCTATTTATAAATATATAAAGAATATATATATATATATATTTCTTAGTTTTGCACCTACAATTTTGCAAAATAATCCATAAAAAGACAGCAATCTATTGTTTGCTTTCTTACAAATCTGGTGATTAAATATTTCTTGAGATATCTTACCGTGTTCTTTTTTATACAGCCTGTTTGACTGATTCTAGTAGTTCCCTAAGCAACACTTGTTTTTTTTCTTGTTGTTTTGTAAAATAAGTCAATTAGTTCTCCTACGTTCAGTGGCACCTCACTCGATCTAAATCTTATTCCGCATATTGAGATCGATACTACAAGTCTGTTTAATAATTTCCTCATCAAATTGTGCACCTCTATAGTTAGTTCTATCAGAGATTAGAAAGTAAACAGAGATATTGCCCTAAAACTAATCTGTGCAATGCTTAGAGTAATGTTGCTCTGCTGCATTAGTCTAGGCTATCAACATGTCAACAGTACTGCAAGACTGCGTAGAACCCACAACAGTTACTTTTCGTGACGCAATACAATTTTTTTTTTAATCAATTTCTTTGAGCCTTAAGTCTGCCAAAGCAACTGAATGCTTGTATGGCTGAACCGGCTCAATTTTGAACATTACTAGACTTTTAGCGAAGAAGAAATATCTGGTAAAGGGAGGTGCCAACCCAGGGATTCGATCTGGGAAACCTCCGATCATTGTAGGGGCCGAAAGATTGTCCAGATTTGGCCAGAATAGTTCCCATAGCCGCTGAAGGAGCATGGTAGCCTCTCACACTACCCTGGCCGGCAGTCCTGGCGAGGACTTTGCCAAGGTCCCCTTTCCAGCGGTTCAACCAGATCCGCAAACCTCCAGCAACCAGGCTGAGCTCTCTCACAACTCAGCCACGATGACCACAATTGGAAAACAACAGACATTTACTCAATGAAAATAATGAGGCCAAGACGAGTGCTACATTTGGGAGATTGTGTGCATGGTTGTCGAACATACAAACCTAGTTTCAATCCCAAATCTTTAAGAAGGGTGATACGGCCGACCTGGGCAACTACCGCCCAATTGCTCTTAGATCGGTGCCATGTCGAATCATGGAATATATCATTCGTGTTCAAATGTTGGCGTTCATCTACGAAGTCTTATAAATGATGACCAGTTTGGTTTTTTGTCTGGTCAGTCAACCACTTTGCAACTGCTGTGCGGCCTCGATTGATATACATGAGCAATGGAATGGATATTAGCGTAGCTACCGGTCATATACTTTGACTTTATGAAGGCATTTGAGTCGATCGTTCCATCTAAACTATTGCTGAAGGTAGCCCAATTGGGATTTGATGGCACCCTTTTCCCCTGGATCACTTCTTTTGTTGGCTGTCGTTCACAAAGAGTCTCGGTGGGTCACTCATTCTCCTCGGAGGGTGGAGTCGGAAGGTGGTGTCCCACAGGGTTCCGTATTGGGAGAGCTCCTATTTGTAATTTTTCTGAATGTTCTTACTTGTAAAAAAGACAACATTTACCAATCCAAATTTGCTGATGACTTGAAGCTGAATTCAGCAATAATTAATGCAGACAATGTCACGGATTGGGCTAATGACTGTGAACTCCCACTTTCCATCACTAAGTGCCAAACTATGCGCATTGGCAGAACAATCCATTTTTCTTACAACATAAACAACCTGCCTCTTCTTGTTATAACTGAGGTTAGAGATCTCGGAGTTTGGTTCAGCAATGATCTAAAATCCAGTGTACACTGCCAAAAATTTACAGCTGTGGCCTATTGCCGCTTAGCAGTGGTGAACCGATGCTTTTCTTACAGTAGTTGGGAAGTCAAGGTTTGGGGATACAAGGTTTTTGTTAGACCAAACTTGGAGTATGCCAGCCAAGTTAGGTCGCCGGCTCTGTTGGGTGACATTGAGCGGATTGAGGCAGTCCAATGGAAATTTACAAAATCGTTGCCTGGTATGTGCATTTTCACTTACAGTGAGCGAATTCTGGGGCAAAAACTTGAATCACTTGAATAGCTGCGACTTAAGTCTGATCTATTTTGGTATTTAAAATTTCTCATGGATAGATTCGGGTCAATTTGCCTTTCTTCGACTTGAATGTAGAGGGATGAACTGCAGGTCACTCTTTTAAATTGCAAATTTCCAAATTCCGTTTGCAGTGTCGTGACAGTTCTATTCAGTCAGAGTAATTGGGGCTTGGAATTCGCTTTTCGGAGCAGCTGTCACCTCGAAAAGCGTGAATGCCTTTCCTCGTCACCTAAATCAACTAAATTTTACCAAATTTTTTCGACGTTTTTAACACTCGGTTAATTGTTGACAACAGACCCCAGTGGTTTCCCATCCAGCCACATCAATTATACGTCATTTTCTTTAATTGGCTTAGCAGTTAGAGATCACACAATCCTAGCTGGCTTTCCCATTGCTCCTGCAATAAAATGTTTATTAATTTATTTATATTATTTAACTAATCTGCTGGCTTATTGTTTTGAGGTTAAAACAGCCTACACCTTGGCACAAAGCGCAAATGTCTAGGCAAAGCACTTTTTACAATGGCTGTTTGAAAATGTTGAAGTCCGTAAATAATCTTTTGGCGAGAAAGAACAAATAAAATCGCTTACAATTTTGTTAAGGAGTCAAATTAAAAAGCCGGTTTCGTTTTGTATGGGAATAAAACCGGCAGTAAATTTATTGAATTTATATCACATTTTATTGACATCAAATTCATGATTGTTCAGTAATACCTAAGCACTATTACTAAGTGGCTCTTAAGTGGTCAGGTATTATTACAACGATAATGAATTTTTTATTTTATTTCGTTCACTTCAAAATTATTACAATTATTACAGATTAGTAATAAACGAATCAGCAGTCTGTGGAATGTGACAGAAGCCTTCTTTGAAACCTTAACTGTGATGATGTCGCAACTGCATCTATAAAAAGTATGCTGTCTGATTCATGGATCATGAATTGCGCGCACACCAAAACTTTTAACTATATAGATCCGACCGGGCAAAATAACAAAGGACATAATAACCTAAAAACCAATTCTCAACCGTTGAGTGTAATTGCGAAATGTGCTGTGGTAGGTCAATGTATTAGGGACCGGTCATTATTTATGGCCGGGGAGGCCCGGAGGAAATGAAAATGTGACTACCAAATTTTCGATGACCCCCCCTTCCAGACCACAAAAAAATGCTCTTTTCGAATACCTGTTGATACTGCCTGCAGATGATTTCCTATAGCCAAGATTAGTGCTGTAGCCAAATTAAGTAAGTAGCTCTCCACACCGACAATAACCAATAGTTGTAAGGAAACATGTCTCATTTTTAACGAAACGAGTTAAAAGATTCTATAAAATGTTCCTTACACCCATCTCTTGTCGAGATTCATCTAAGTGTAATAAACACACTGTTTGCTTGTATGCCTGCATCAATAACATAGCCAGCACCTGAAAGACAGAAGAAGCCAAGAAACCAGGTGCCAAGGCTTGTACAAAGTTCTTTGTAAAACTATACTTGCAGTATTGTACTAACAGCTTCAAAACCTTGTAAATACTCACATCATGGGGTCTGGGGGCTTGCCCCCCCCCCCCCGGTGGCGGAAGCATTTTTGGAAACTTTGACTGCTGAAAGTACCATTTAGAGGTCCAATAATTTTTTTTTCTTCCAGTTGGCAGTGTGTTCCTCCCCCCCCTTTGAAGGAACCTGAAAAATGTATGACCCCCCCCTCTCGAGAGCGTCCAAAAAATGCATGACCCCCTCCAAATTTCTCCATCCCCCGGCGATAAATAATGACCGTTCCCTTAGGCATGTGGTGTTTCCAACTCAATGCTACATAATTATTGTAATACATCGATAGCAGCCAAATCCTATGATTTGCACGGTTTGCGTTATAGGTATTACTGTCTTTCAGCTATGCTTAGTGAACTAAATTTGTTATTGCTTTTGTCATGGCATTGTTTGTTGGTGTTTCGAGCATGGTACAGACTCTCTGCATAATATTTCCTGAATAAGCAGGGCTATTGCAGGATTGTGAGAATGGTGATTAAAGCAAACACTCAAATGCCTTTGGAGTCCTTATGGCAAGTAGAGTTCAATTTGGAGGTTGTCGAGATATGGAAACCGTATTTTTGGGGAGGAGTGGAGGGGTAATTTGAAGTTTCTGAATAAAATGAGAAAATTAGAGTGGAGCGACCGGAATGTGAGGGGGAATATATCTGGAGTAGATGCAAAGTACTAGTACGACGTACTAGCGAAAAAAACCATTGTATTCTATTGTTCTCGTAGCCAGGGCTACCCAAACAGACCTACTACAATACCGGGTTTGCCTTCAACGAAAACCTTTTCGAAGTAGACGATACCTACCTACAAGGGGCTGTGCTCATCATGAATGAAATTTTTTTTTTTTTACCGGTCGGTTGTACTGCCACACAGAGGCAGTCTGAATGGAGTAATGTTTATTCGTCTTCGGAAACTTTCCCCATGAGTTTATCGATGCTCGCAAAGTGTTTGTAGAGCTCGGACCATTCCGTAAACGAAAGTTGTAACAAAGCAACCACCACCGTTGTTTTAGGGTCGTATTCTACAAAGTGCACGTACGTGTCATCATTCGTAAATCGTACTCTGATTCTTCTCTCCTCTCCGACACGAAGCGCTTTCATTTTAAAATCCAACAAGAATTCCATTTTGTTTCTGCTGTCGAGTTTGGACAGTTCCAACATTATTGCCAACATATGTTTTTCGTGTACAGTTAGCTCTAATTGCTCGATTAACTCTTCACCGGCTATTTCGATGAACAGCTCAAAGACCTGTTTCGAAGTGGGATCCGTAACGCTTTTCCATAGACCCTCGTCCGTGCTTTCCCAACCTTTCCAGGCGAACCTATTTTCTTTTTCGTCCTTGGACTGCAATTTCTCCCTCCACTGATTGAGTACAGATCTGTTGATCTTTTCACCCAGTCGATATAGGTAGGTCCATTCCAACGAGTTGAGTCTCAACTCTGTGGTAAGCCCTGCCTGTTTGTTAAAAACGAGAGTCGGTCCGCTTTCAATCGTGACATTGAGGTATTTACTCAGCATAAAATAACCGCTAGTGGCGTCCATGATGAGAATGTATCGTAGAGTTTGTTCTTCAATAAAAAAATATATTTTATTCAATAACATTATTATAAGCAACAAATCACCGAGCCATTCGCTTCTTTTTCTCTCTTCGCTCTCTTTGAGCCAACCTTCTTTTTTCCCTGAACACTATTTTCTCCTCTTCAGTCATTCTCGCACGTTGGTCTTTTTCCGCAGATAGTTTTTTCTTTTTCTGGATAGGAGTTAGTGTGGCATGCCTATCCCTATCTAACCGTCTTTGTTTATCCCTGGCTCTCTTCTTCCACTCTTCTGGATTTTGCACTTTCAACTGCCTACTCTCCCTCATTCGCAATTTCCTCATCTCGACATTTTCAGCTTCTTTTATTTTCTGTTCCACTTCATTCCCATTCCACCGAGTTTCCGCCTCTTCATCGCTGATTATACCATCGGACATACCTGTCCACACTCCGTCATTGTCATTGGATAAAGACTCCATGAGCAAATTATGAAGACTACGATTTCCATCGTAGTCATCATCCTCATGGTAAGAAATATAATTGATGCGAGTCCGTGTCTGTGAACAGCAGTCTTGCTCGATCTCCATATTGGGGACGTATGTATCGGTAGTGAAATTCGTAGAGAAGGAGTTTGGACAACTTTAGTATGGCGAACCCCGAGTACGTGGGAAGATCGCACGTCACCTTACGTACTTTCGAGTTGATCTGAACCAGGTTTTCGTGCAATATCCGAGACGAATCGGCGTTGGGTTGGGTGGAATATTAGATGGCTCGCTTGCTGTCGCTGCATAGCTTGACTTTCAGTCTTTTCTGTTTCTGTTCTATCATCTTCCCAAACACCGAATTAGGACACAACTTGTGAAATTCCCCTTCAGACACCGTCTTCGATTCCTTTCGTTTTGCCGTATGAAAATCTATATATTGTTTCAACCAGGGCTTCTGATTGAAACTCAGCACCCTCTTGATGTGACGAAGGACCAAGCTGTGTTCGAGGTAGAATTTTAGGTTACGGTAGTGAATTACGTAACGCGTCTTCCTCAGTAGGTTGGCCACTAGCTTGACGACAGGTTTCACTGGTTTTCCTCGCAACAAAGATTTCGAATAGTCTGAAACTAATTCTTCTCTTATTTCAAATTTTTCAGGAGCTAGCGGGTAGTCGTTGTGTAGCTCGTGAAGTTTGTTCGGGTAGTCCAGAGCTACTTCCAGAATGTATCCTACCGACGACGTGTCTGCTATCTTAGTCACGTCGAAAGCTCGAATCTCATCTTTAGTCAAATACCTAAAGCAGTTGTAAGGCAGCAGCTGGCTTATGGCCCAGCCGTAAGCGCTATTGAGGTCCCAATCGATGATGTACTTGTTAGGTATTGTTGAATCGTACGTTTCGGGAATGTAAGGGTTGTTGGCTTTCGCGAACCTTCGACTAATGAAGCTAACTCCATCCTGTATTCCCGACAAGATGAAGTTATGTTTGCTAGCATGAGTAAATAGTTACAGTTCAGCCTTGGTCATCTTTAGAGCTGCCGCCCAGCTAAACCCTGGGGTGGAGACGTAATAGCATGGATCTATGTCGTGGTCTCGCAAGCAGATCCTACGGAATTCTTCGAAAACGTCTGCCAAAAGCAGACAGTCGGTTAGCTGATACATTTCGTAGTAAAAGGAAAACTTTTTGATTTTCAACATACTCCAAATCTTTTTGGCGTGATCGTATTGTTTGTCAGTTAGGCCTTCTTCTTTGAGTTTGGAATAAAAGTCTTCTTTCGGTGGTAAAGACTGCTCTTCGAACACACTCATGTTGGAAACGTGTTCGTATGGGTAGTAAGCCTTACGGGTTAACAGATCCACGGCAGTCTCTTCCTGGACGTCGGGAAGGAACCATTTGTCCTTCCCACCAGCTTTCAAGAACAGCTTCACCGTCCTAAACTCGTAATCTCGTTTATGTCTCTCCGCCAGACTTTTCAGCGAACAGGAGAGAAAATTATAGCTGTCTACGAACTTAAGCCGAATGTACCTTTTCTTTTTTTTCTTTTCATCCCATCCCGTTTCAACGGTGATGGTCATGCTCATGAACCTTTCCGTATTTCTCGCAAGGACTTCTACTTTTTTTCGGAAATTTGTGCACCACTCTTACCAGTAGATGCATATCGTAAGCTTCGAGGCAGTGAAATACCACGGGGATCGTGGTGCACTCTCAGGCATTCAGATTACAACTCGAGTGAGAAGCTCCTCTGTACTGGCCGGTAACGTGGCAGTGATCCCGGGCTTTGTCGTCTTTTGAACCGAATGGCTTTTTGCAGTAGATGCAGTCTACAGAGTGGTTAAAATCAGCCTATTGTACCGGAGTGAGGCATAGTGGTTAAACTCTTTTTAATGTTTCGTCGTACTCGCGCGCTTCAGTCACCAACTCATCGAGGAATTGTTTACCGGCATCCTCTCCCAGGTAATAAGCAGCTTTTTTAAAGTTTCCAGACCCAACCACGACGTAGCCGAAGCTGCAAGGTTGATGGTGGTTGATTTTCTTCCCAGAGCTTAGAGGAAGGAACGGGTTTCAGAAGGCACTCGAAATCGGCGTATATGATTTTGGGGTGAATATTTCTTCTATTGAAAGCTTCAAACTTCCAAACGTTTTCGCCCGGTTTTAAGAATTTGAGCGCCTGAGGTGACGGATTGGTTCTTGTACAGTCCAGTTTGAGTTTGTCTCTCAGCGATTCCTTTCCATAAGCGGCGAAACAATTTGAGACAGTAATATTTCGCGTTGCTTCCCGATTTCTGGTGTCAGAGAAATTGGTCACAATCCACGATGGCGCAGTAGTGGAAATTTGTCGACTCGTTGGCAATTAAGAGAAGATCTACGGGTTAGCCTTTAAAATTCGTGCTCACACGAAGGGGATGCAAGCCGTTCTCTTTGGTATAAGCAATCACATTGATCGATAAATATTTGTTGGCCATCTCGAATCCGTCAATGTGGTCCAGCCATGTTGGAAAGTCCAGCATCGAACAATCTACCGTTCTCACATATAACTCGTATTCTTTTGGATTCACCATGCTTAATTTGTGTTTAGCAGCCAGAATTGAATACAAGAAGCACTTGTGGTCTGTGAAATTTTGAACATTGACTACACACTTCCACTTCTTTTTTAATTTTGCTGGCAGAGGAATGTAAGAGCCCGGTCTGGGCAGGTCGATTTTTGCTACTCGAATTGTGAGTTCGTAGGACCGATTTATCACCCAACCACTCACTCTTTCGGCGAATTCGTCGATGGAACGTTGGATTTTAGCATAAGCTGCATACAGTAACTTGGGAATATCTAATGGATTATAGATTGGGGAGTAGCGCGACTGAAATCCAGTTGGTATTTCTTGGCCATTTCGACCGAAACTCACTTCTAATCCAATTTGAGCTCTGCAAGTAACCAATTGCCGGAGACATTCGTACAGTACAGCTTCTATACCTCTTTGCATCAACATTAAAAGGTACAACGGGTCTACAGCCTGCACAGCTTTCGTGTACTTTCTGTGTTCGAGTCCTTGCTCACAGAGGATGGGAACGTCTGTACAGCCCGACTCCCTCTCAAAGCAATCGCACTCGGGTGGGTTACTATTCCTGTGTGTCTCTACGAGGTGTTGTATCAATCTTTCTCGGGTAGGATACGTTTGAGCGCAGTAAACGCAGGTAAAGTTTGTTTTTCCATCGCTCCAACTGAATGATTCTGTTTAATAATATAAATAACATGAATAGTAATAATTTCAACATCCTGGTCTCAGTTTAATAATATAAATAAAAAGAGAAAAAATTTGGTATTTTTGTTGTTATTTTCCTACAACAACTGGCTTTTCGTTGAACCAACTGTCGAAGCGCTCGTCGTAGCCTTTCCACCTGACGAGGTAACGAGTTTTCCCTCCCACTTTTTTAGTCTTCATAATCTCTTCGACTAAAAACAGATCCGGCACGTTAGTTTTCTGCAACTCTTGCTCGTAAAAAGTGCCTTCGATTTTACTACACAGTTGGTCGACCAACCTGTAGCAAGTCGGCCGAGTTTTTCAGACTTCACTCACCTCTAACAGTTCGTTGGTAAAGTTTTGCAAATATCCCTTGTCGAATACAGATTTTGCCGTTGTCACTCTTACTAAATCCCCGACTTTGAAACTATTCTTCTTCTTTTTGGAAGGGCTCTTTTTCAGCAATATGTTTCTGATCTCCGGTTCATCGCGTTTAGTTACTTCGGATGGTTTCATTTTAATGGTAGAATGAACTCTGTCGTTGTAACCTTTGACAATTTCATCTATAATGTCGATCCACTTGTGGGTATCTCACTGAGTAACCGTTTCCACATGTTTTACTTCAATGTGCGATTTAGGCGTTCTACTACGCTCACCTTGAGTTCTGACTTGGTCGAATAGTTGTTTATTTTGTGGCGTTTCATTAGTGCTGCGAAATCTTTATTATAGTATTCCTTGCCTTCGTCGCTTTGTAGATTTTTAAGTGGATTAGACATCGTGTTTAATATCTCGTTAAAAGCACCAGTGACATCCGCGGCGTTCTTCGATTTCACAGGGACGGCCCAATCGTATTTAGAGAATACATCGATGGCAGTCAGCAAGTATTTGTAATTTTCGTTTTGTTTCGCGTAAGGTATCATCTCCACCAGGTTCGCTTGAACTAAATCGCCTATCCCATAGCTAATAACGCACCTTCTCGTAAAGTTTCGCTTAGCTGGCTTGTGCGGCTCCTCCACTAAAGTTTCCATTTGATATTTTTTTTTAATTCCCATGCCCAACTTTACTTTGGTTTTCATAGCTGCGTCTACGGCAGCTGCTGCCAAGTTCTCTTTCAGACCAGTTTTGCTAGATTTTGCTACTTTTACTACATCGGAGGCCAACTTTCTATCAGCTTCGTGCTTTCGTTCCAAGTCTGGTTTGGCAGAGTATTCGATGTCGTGCTGTTTGCAGGCCTCATCCAGAGAATTGATGGCAGTGTCACCTCTGTTCAGTCTCTTGTTCAGTTTTGTTCCCGGACCGCAATAGTTGTATCCCGGAATGTGAAGTTCCACTGGCAACTTATCTATCGTGCTGTTCAACAATCCAGAGCCTCTGCTCTTCTGAAACTGTGCTTTCCTCGTGCCGCACACTTTACACTCGCCCTTCAGCAGTTGTCGATAATTGTTAGTCACAACGTGCCTGACATTTTTACTGGCTGTAACTCTTTTGCATTTGAGGCAGTACATCTCTGTTTATTTATAAAATGAGAATGAAAAGGTATTTTAGATACTAGTTTTGCAGAGAATTTATCAAAATACCATTTTTTTTTCTTAAAGCAGCTGAAATATGAAAGTGTTAAATTATGACATAGCCGTTGTCAATAATTCCCTTGCGTAAACTTGTCTCATAACAAAAATTTTGAGAAAAGTAGCCAAAAAAAAATATTTTTACGAATCCAGTACCTTATTCAGCCCCTCTGTTGGAACAAATACATGCAAATGAGAAATCCAACCAAATCAAAGTTGAGACCAAGAAAAAGTTGAAATAAATCTCTTCAAAATTGGGGTCATAAATAGAAATCTAAACATTATTTTATAAATTACTAAACCGTCATGTCTACTAAAACTAAAAATAAGAGAAACAAACCCCAGAAAGAGGTCGATCAATACGAGGCTCTAAAACAGCGTCTGAAACAAAAATTTCAAAATATAAAACTGGAAAACCAGACAGAATCTGAACATTTACAAAAGATATTCAAACCAGTAGTTGATCCTATACGAGACCAGACTAAAATGCAGATGCTACAGGGAAGCGAGGCATCGGCTCAGCGTCAATGACAAATCAAAGAACTGTTGGCTCTAGAGGCTGGACAGAAGAAACTAGAAAAATATCACAGGAAACGGTTAGAGCACATTCAGAAAGCTCTGGAAGCGGCAACGGGCCACGTCGATACTGAAGACAAGAATAAAGACAGTGACGACGGCGAGATACAGTTTCACGCGGGTGCCAGGAGACGACTCTCCAGTTCCATGGGTGCATTACCTGACGCGCCCTCCGTGATGTCACTTGCCCTCACGCCTGGGGCTCATAGGAGACAAATGGAAGAGGCCTCATTACTCGGCAATTCCGCAGTCAGACTCGGTCCGCTAGCTACCAAGTATCTAAGCATGTTTGCTACTCGAGAGACTCTGACCGACCCCACTTTTGGCATTCGATACAAACCGGAGACTAAACGTTACATGATTAGTGCAATGGAGGTACAATTTCAAGACGACGACTTGATCGTGGGAGGAAAAAAGTACGAAGGAACGGACGACTTGTGGCAGTTGGTTATGTTAAAAAACCCTTCGAAGCCACCGGATGGAGATGCTAGCCTTTTGAACTACCACGATATTCTGAAGAGGAGTAAAGCCATATATCACAACAACGACGACAGTACGAGAAGACTAAAGTCTAGCGCCGGTTTCAAGTACACGACTTTTATAAAACCTGTTTGGGGCAGACCTGCCGAGGTTGTAATGAAACAAAACCGGTTCTATAGAGATCCGAATGACTTGTGCGAAAGACTGAAGCTCCTCAGAGCCTCTACAGAGGCTGGCAATAATTCTCTGGACGAAGAATTTGTGCACATTTTCACAGAAATGCAGAGCAAAGCCTTGCTGTCCGACGGAAAGTACCGAAAACTGATCGGTGAATTCGGTAGATGTTAACTAATGTATTAAACTGAGAATGTCCCTCGTTTTTAGTCAGAAAAAACCGACTTTGTCACTGCTTTTGCTTCTCTGCTGATATTGGAAGGTGCCCACGAATTGGCTGTAGTCAATCTGGAAACTTACAACTCCATTCCGAACATTATACAGGACGTGACCGACTCTTTCACTTACAGCGCAGACGGCGGTAACACCTGGATTAAAATGGTATGGACGAAATTGTAAAAATCATTTACCAGAACACTGAAAGATAACAAGCACTGGAACGACACAGAAAACGTGCCTTACATTCTCATCGAAGGAAATTTAAACACTCTGAAGTGCGAATTGAACATTTCCGACCGGAGACTGAAGGTCGACTTTTCTGATCAAACTAGTTTAGCAAAGATTTTTGGTTTCGAAGCCAAGATTTATAGTTTTGGTCAACAAGAGGGAACGAATGGCATGAATATTTTAAACGTGAATAGCATATTGGTTCATTGCGATTTGGTCTCAGGTTCATACGTAGACGGAACGAAACAACCGACTCTCTACTCGTTTTTCCCCAACGTCTCCCCGGGATATAAAGTGGTTTCTTCACCTCACAATCTGATATATCTACCCGTTACTAAAAACGTGGTTTACTCTATTAGAATTTGGTTGACCGACCAGGCCAACAGACCCGTTAATTTGAGAGGTGAGACATTAACGATGAGACTACACTTACGAAAAAAATAAAAAACCTAAAATGTTGAAATTTAATAAGAATATTATTAAACCGACTGTTCCCAGTCTACCTTTGGCTAAAGAACCAATCGTCCACAACCAATTGGGAGGCTCTTATAAGAGAGAAACATTGCCACGAGCGAAAGGGGGGAACAACGAGACTTTCAGAGCTATAAGGCAACAATTTCTGAGTGCTGAAAACGTCAAATTCATACAGTCTCATCAGTGCCTAAAGATGGAGAGCAATGAGGAATATTTTAACCTTACAGAACCATTCATACTGGACGAATCAATCGTCAGTTACAATTATCACGAGTACGGGCCAATAGTGGGTACGAACGTCAATACTCCCAACAGCAAAATCAGAATTACGGTTCAGAACCAAGATTTATTCACCCACCCGCACAAAAGCTACATTCACGTGAAATGTTCGCTTGTCAAGAGTTTCGACAGTTCGGCATACGCCATGACAGATAAAATTGCTTTGGTGAATAACGCCGCTGCATATTTATTTAGCATGATACAATATAAAATAGGCGACAAGACAGTCGACCAATTAAATATGCCCGATTTTGCAAGCACCATTAAAGGCTTAGTAAGTTACTCTCCGGAGCAGCAGGCAGAATTGACCAATAGAGGATGGATTTTGGACTCCCATAATGCATCTTCAACAGACGATACTACGAATTTGATTCTGAAACACAAAAGAGACGTGCTCTTTGCCCGCAACCCGAAAGGCAGTTTTTCCTTCGCCGTGCCATTGTCCCACTTACTGGGCTTTTGCGAAGACTATACGAACATTTTATATGCTTGTCAATAAACACTGGTGCTTATTCGATTGTCGGACGATAATGCTATATTCAGAGCGTCGGGGGTTGATGCCGGCAAGATAGTCTTAGAACAAATAACTTGGTTCCTCCCGCACGTGACTCCCTCAGTCTGATGGTCAAAAAAACAAACTGTTTGACATAGTGGATTCTGGCATCAGCGCCCCCTCGCATTCAGACATTGGTACGCTGACCAGTTGGTACGCTCACAGCAATCAGTTTTGTTTTTGTATTTTTCGATTCAAAGTCAATAGATGGAGGCAGAAGAATTTTCAGTGATGCACATTCAGCCTTTCTTTTTATTAATTTTTGTTTGATTTGATTTGTGCCCAATAGGTGGCGCTCTATGTTCAGTGATAGAAATTGTTGCTCACAGCATTCAGTTAGTTAAGTGTATTACAGTTCTCTCAATAGATGGAGCTATGTTTCAGCTGTAGTTTTTTACGCAGATAGCATTCAGTTTCAATTTGTGTATTTTATTCAAACTCTCGATAGATGGTGCTTGGGCAGCTTTCACTTTCGTTTGTGTATTTTATTCAAACTCTCGATAGATGGCACTTCGTTTACTGCTTAGCACTGATCGCTAAGTTAGTTAGGTGCATTACAGTTCTCTCAATAGATGGAGCTATGTTTCAGCTGTAGTTATTACACAGATAGCATTCAGTGGTTTACTGTTTTGTGTATTTTATTCAAACTCTCAATAGATGGCACTTGGATAGATTGGATAGATGGAGCTCTGTTTCAGCTATTCAAACTCTCAATAGATGGCACTTGGTGCACTGAGCACTTTCATTTTTCGATTTTATTAATTTCTTGGTGACAATTAGTTTGGGTACAAATTGCAGTTTGTATCTGGTGAGGTTCAGAAGTTACCGACTGCTGTCCCCCCCCCCCCCCCCCATAGGTTTGTGTCATTCTGGTTTCACTAAAATATCTCGCTTTGGCATAGCTAAAATGTGGTGTGTATTATTTTGGGCAAAGAGAACGGAAGCACATGAGAAATTAGCCTTCGAGGGCTAATTTTTATCCAAAATGCTTCCAAAAAAATCTTTATTACTGGGGGAAAATCAACAGGTGTTTTTTTGTGTTTATAAACCTACTAAATTTGTAGATAAGCTATTGCATATTTCATACTTACTTTTACAAGTGTCCATATTTTTTTTAAAGTAGAATGTAGGTAAAGGTCATTTTCTGGAATCATCCTAATGTCCCGCTCAGGCCCACGTTTTTTTTTATTTTGACCTTGTGGGCACTAAGTGGGACATATCGTCGTTTAGGAGGTTTTCCACCGCCTTTTTACTTAATCCAAAAATATAATCTAGGACGGGAAGACTATACTCAAGGAACACTGCCTGAGAAAACCTAGGACTGGAAGGTTTTTCAGCACTGTAGCTAGGTCGGGCTAACAGCGGTGTAATCGATGCGTGGTTTTTTATTTAATATATTCCACATAAGCAATCGTGTAGTTTACGTTTGTGTCAAAAAAGCTAGCCCTAATTTGACACAAATTTCATTACACGATAAACCAACGTGCGGTCCCCAATGGAAAACGATGCAGAGCAGGCAGTTAAACGCAACAATATTTCTTAGGCTAGTAAGATACATTGTTCCGTTTGCTACCCTTTCATTCTCGAAAAACAGTCGGTGGTAAGGGATAGAGGGGAAGGACAAACAGACAACAAACAAATACAACGTGCCTCAAGTTCATAGGTGTCGACTATTTTTCCGAATTATCATACGTTGCATTTTCTCTTCCGAAAAAAAGCTTCACACTAAAACTAGGTACACACTAAAACTTGTGTCAGGCCACGGCTTTTTCAGACGTATTAGTTAACCTACGATGGAACTAATGGTGCCTCCACACAAGAATTACCGTACACCCATCGGCAATAAACTAACTCCGAATCACCCGTGTTATAACAATTAAAGAACAGGACGAACAAACAACAAATAATGCGGCCCTACGTAACCAGGTTAACTAAGGTGGCTTGTTACATATGATTCAATTCACTCCGCAACCCAGATTCACGCTGACATGTTGCACGCCTAGTGCCATAAATCTACAAAAACGTAACATGAACTGCGTAGCAATAAATATATTATACTTCGGATAGTAGAATGAATTTTAGTATTTCGGTATGTAGTATTTGAGTATGCAGTATTTCAGCATTTCAGCATTTCGATGACATTAAAATAAAAGTGTAACGATTCCATTAATCAGAATGGTCCACATTTCGTAGTTAGAAGGCGATAAGCTCTACTCCAGATTCGTGCCGAATTTGTTGGAAATTAGCACTGGTAACGGCAAGGCAATACAGGTGTAGGCTATAAATGAAGCCGCTTTTTCGCATTGAACCATAATATAACAAGTCACCTTACTAAGAAAAACCGGTTACTTACAAGTGTTTCTCTTCCAAGCTCCCATGGCCACTAAATGACAAATTTGTCGGTGTAGTACATATTTTAAACGCAGAAGTAGGACGTGCTTGATTACACCAGGATGTGCGTAGGTCCGCCGTGTACGATTTCCAGTAAAAATTAATTACGGCAATAAAAGTTTCGAAGGCAGCATTTTAAGCTTTTTGGCGGCCTGAAAGCGACAATCACTCGACGTCACTTAAATGTTGAATACGGATGCAGCATCATTGTCTCGCATGCAATAACTGGAAATAGGCATGACGCACGTATGTATCTCGTGTAAAGAAGCATTGATGTCTCGCTCCAATTGATTTTAACTCGTTGCTGGATACTCATACAAAGAGCATCCTCCAGCAGTTAATGAATCGTTTTCAACGCTGTTTTCCTGTTATAGTGGTGTGGAACGTTGTTATTCGTGACACGGTGGGAAATGAGATTTTTAACTATGCAAACTTAAAGGAGGATTGTCGCAGAAATAAAAATAATTTTTTTTTAAATGTAGAAGCCTTACTGTAGTCGCACTAAAGCGAAAAACATTTCTCCATTCAGACTGCCTCTGTGTGGCAGTACAACCGGCTAGTAAAAAAAAAATAACGTTTTTCATTCATGATGAGCACAGCCCCTTGTAGGTAGGTATCGTCTACTTTGAAAAGGTTTTCGTTGAAGGCAGACCTGGTATTGTAGTAGGTCTGTTTGGGTAGCCCTGGCTTCGAGAACAACAGAAAACAATGGTTTTTGTCGCCAGTCCGTCATACTAGTACTTTGCATGTACTATCTGGGAAACAGTGTGGGGGGCCTAGGGTAGGGGCTGCATGTCTGGGGAGAGGGAGAACAGTGGTGGGAATTTTGGGCAGTTGTCCCATCCCTAGATGCATACACCATTACACCCCTACGCCGATGTATGCCCCGACTCCAGTCGGTCCTGTAATTTTTGCATAGTGTTTACTACATTTTCGACAATGTTTACCCCTAAGAATGGGGCAGACACCCTGATCCCCTTTTGCAGATTTACGTACTTCACTGTTTCGCAAATATATACTCACCACCAGTCGATCCTCTTACTGTTTTTATTTTTGTACTGAATCTTCGACATTTCTTCCCTGGGGGAGGTAAGTTGTCCTGCTCCACCTCTTTCCCAGATGTTTTGTTCCGTACTGTTCCCTAGGTACACAGTATTTCCTTTCCATGACCATTGGTTGCTTCTTCCTACTTTTTATTTTTGTACTGAAGCTTCGCTATTTATTCCACCACTGGAGGGAGAAAGTTTCCCTGTCTCCTCCCCATGTGAGGGAGCCCCCTTCCTCCACTCAGTCTCCACCTTCCTCCATCTTTCCTTCATTTTTGTACTAGATTTTTGAAAATTTCTTCCCAAGGGAAGGAAAAATGAGAAAAGTAAATGGAGCGATCTGTTAGGGTGGGTGAGTAGGTGCATGGAGAATATATCGGGGGAAGTGGTGAGGGGGTCTACATATACTTGGGAGGGGTATATGTCTAGGGAGGAGGTGAGCAGTGGTAGGAATGTGGAAGTTGCCCCATCCCCAGATTAATGCCCCTCCCCGTTATACTGTATGACTCACCCAGTTGCTCCTAAACATTTTTTTTTACTACATCTTATCCATTTTTGATTTCCATCAGAGTGGGAAGGCGGCAGCTACCGTGCTCCGCCTTTCCAAGATGTACGTCCCCATTCTTTCCCAGAGCAATACTTTCACCAAGTTGCTCATCTATTTTATATATCTGGGGGTAGGGGCTACACATATTGAGAGAGGAGGTAAAATTACATCTTGGGATTGGAAGGTGGGGGTGAGTTTCCCTGCCCCATCCCAAGATATATGCTCCCCATTCTTCCCAAGATGTATGCCCTCAACATTCAGTGCCCCTCTACCTTTTATTTTTTGTTCTAAAAAATCAACAGTATTTCCCCAGAGTTGTGTGGCACGGTGTTTTGGTTAGGCATTTTGATTTACTTTTGTTGGATACTAAGTTTAGTTTCCTGTCTATAACCAACATTTCGAAATACATTTTCTTGTTTATTTTTTTGTTTCTTCTTTTTAAATTGGTCATTCGGTCATTTGTACAGCCCTTCCTCTTTATCGCTACTCTATCTATTGTCCGTATGACTTTAGAGGCAGGGATGAATTTGTTTTGTTTTCACTCTATATTCCTCTAACTCCTTTTCTTGTTCGTTTATTGTGTCTTTATTTTGTTTTAAAACACTTTCTTATTCATTAATTTGTTTTCGTTTGTTCTTCCCCTTTTCGGTATTTCAAACTGGGAAATTATTTTTCTCGTATCCTAATCTTCTTTTGTAGGTCGTGGACCTTGCTTGCAAGAGTTTCATAGTTTTCAGATACCAGCTTTGCTCTTAAATCCCTGGTCGCTGTTTTAATAAAGTTGTGTAACTGTCTGTTCTGTTTTCTCAAAGAAGCAACCAATTGCAGTACAATGATAGACGATTACAAAATATTAATAATTGCAATCCAAGCACCAGCATGCAACTGATACGTTTACTTACATGATGATGTTCTTTCCTGCACAATCGTATTTGGATGTATCTTTGCTTCAGATATATTTGTTTTTAACTGTAAGATTTACACAGAAACCCGGATCGTTTCATATTATTTTGTCCTCAACTTCGAAACAATCTTTCGTTGATTGATGATGTGGTTTATGTTTATGTTTATTGAGCCTATGCAGTCCTTACACCATTTGCTGACTTTAAAACTAAACCTGCGCTACTTAAAAACTACCAACCAGTGAACCAACAAGTAACCGTGCACCATCCATACAATCCTGGTCGAACTCTGAAAGCGAGGCGAGCAAGCAGTGAAGCGTTACCCAAAACAGACCACCCGGAAGTCACCCGAGTCGACCCGTACTCCTACAAAACTTGACAATAGCCCCAAGACCCAAGACCCAAGATGAGGTGGGACCCCAAGAGCACTGAGTAGCTGAACATTGCCCCGATACATAAGTGGACACCGGTGCTCAGACCAAAGAAGGCAGGAGAACAGAAAGTGCCGAATGGTGTCCTCCCCATTCCACAGGTACATTCTACACCCCACACAATAGAAATGGGCACGGAGCTGGACGTGCCCAATCCTTAGCCTAGACACCAATCTCGAGTCCCAGGGCTGTAGGCGAGGACACAGTACGGTGTATTTCGAATAAGGTACGCCCTGTTGCACCCCTCTCCCATCTAGTTTTCCACTCTCTCCTAGCTAATTCAGTGACAACTGGATACAGATCTTTGTAGCCCAAAGGGAGCCGAATTGGAGCAGTCCTACACTCGTACCCAACCTTAGCCAGCCCATCTGCTGCCTCATTTCCTGTGACACCCGAGTGGCCAGGAACCCACACCAAACGAATGCTGATGCCAGACTGAAAAGCCAAGAACAACTTCCACCTGATTTCTGCAACAATCGGATGGGAAACCCCCATAGTCCGAAATGACCGCCTGAGAAAACGTAGACTAGCTGCTGTGTGTGAATAGACACAAAACCGAGGCAGAGACAAATCAAGACCAATATCCACAACCACGGAAATGGCAATCAGCTCTCCGAGAAACTCCGTCGGTATGCCGGCCAGGAAAGAGCTGTATTCAAGGTGGAGACTCGGGAAGCAAATTCCAACACCACCCTCAAAAGTAAAAGCATGGAACGACGCATCGCAAAATATGCTGGCATAACCAGTAGGAAACGGGTAATCGGGGCAGACCCCTCGCCCTAAATGGCTGATAAGGCGGCTCCACACCAGACTCATGGGCGAGCCGGATGGAAGAGGAGAGGGAGCGAAAAGCTGCTCAGGCCTCTCTGCACAATCAGGGTTGCCCCCAAGCCCAACGCCCCCAGCACCTCACGATCTCCCTGCGGAAGAGTAGTATATCTCATATTAACACGTGCTAATGGATCCAATGTGCCCCTTGCCACCGCTCACAAACAGATCTTGGTAAGAATTTCCACTGCCCTAAATATAGTGGGCCTTCCCCTGTCTCAACGTGGAGAGCCAATACAGGGGTCGTCGGGAGACAGCCTGATACAAGTCGCAAACAATCGTTTAATGAAACCTGAATGTCTTGCAAAGCATGCCGGGAACTCATAAGAAGTGGAACATGGAAATCTGCACAAGCTCTAATGTAAGTCCTGTAGAGAGCCAAAACTGTGGAACGTTTTGTTATGAGCTTGTTACAAACAAATGATCTCAGAATGCCCAACCGAAATGCAATGTTTTCTTTGATGGCAACAGTATCACAGTGTCAGTGATGATGTGGTTGCATGTATCTCGTGCACGTACATTGTTGATTCTCAAAGCTGGGTTGTCTAATTTGTGGAGAGATTTTTCCCTAAGTTTCAGCTCTCTCCCAGCACTCTCCATTTTTTGCAGTCTTTTTCCCTTTAATTGTGAATTGCTGCAATAAACCAAACATATAAATTCAGTTCCTTTTAATGTTACGGTAACGTGTGGCCCCAGTTATTGTCTCTCTGTGTTTGTGCCAACGATGATATGATGCGACTACATGGGTCTCTAGCGTGCCTAAATATTTGTACTTTTTCTGAGATTTACCGTATGATACAATATTGAGGGCTTGATGCTGATTGCTTTGTTGTGAGCATAATCCCATTTGGGATGTTATCTATCCCCACTAACTCCGTGATGCCAAAACTACTGTTGTGTATAAAAGGGCATACCCCTTCACTCTTGAGCAATTTCGCCTATGACGAACGGTGACGTATCCTCCCTTCCTTTTCTCCTTTTTCCTCGATTTAAGATTCTGTGTTAAAAAGTTCTACCCAATGTAAGGGCTTTTCCGTCATTTTGGACTTGAGATTATCCATGGGCTGACAAGGTTTCCATACATCCTCAATAACAAATAGACGCAATGTTCAAGTTGCTAAAATGTAAGTGTAGAGACTTTACATAGGAGTGTAGCCAAAAGATTCTGGGCCAAATTTCCTAATTTTGGTCATTGGCTATGGCCCATAGGTGATATCCACCTACTAAATATATACTAAATATATATAGAAATAAACTTTTATGGACTAATAAACAGCGCATTTTTTCATCACCGATTCATTACTGTTACTGGGGCATTTTTTAGTGTAGCACGGACCTCAGAGTGCCTAATCGTGTTATGGGGGGGGGGGGGCTGTTTGTAGATTTTCGTACTTGTCCTTAAGAGTAGAGGCAATTCACTACGACGATGGACTGTGGTCAAAAACCACTGTATTCCATTGTTATCGAAGCCCCACCCCCAAACAGACCTACTACAATACTGGCTCTGGCTTCAACAAGACCTACTGGGGATACTGGCTTCACACAAAACCTTTCGAAACTTAGTGAATAGTACACGATACCCACAAGGGGCTGTGCTCATGAATGGGAAAACAATTTTTATTTTTTTCTGAGCCGGTTGTACTGCAGCCAGTGTCCGTTATTCGTTTTCTCCCCCTTTGGAAACTTTCCCCATGAGTTTATCGATGCTCGCAAAGTGTTTGTAGAGCTCGGACCATTCCGTAAACGAAAGTTGCAACAAAGTAACCACCGCTGTTGTTTTAGGGACGTATTCCACAAAGTGTACTTGCGTGTCGTCATTTGTAAATCGTACTCTGATTCTTTTCTTCTCTCCGACACGAAGCACTTTCATTTTAAAATCCAACAAGAATTTTATTTTGTTTCTGCTGTCGAGTTTGGACAGTTCCAACATTATTGCCAGCATATGTTTTTCGTGTACAGACAGCTCCTATTGCTCGATTAACACCTCTCCAGCTATTTCGAATGAACGGCTCGACGACCTGTTTCGAACTGGGAACTGTAACGCTTTTCCATAGACCCTCGTCCGTGCTTTCCCATTCTTTCCAGGCGAACGTATTTTCTTCTTCGTCTTTAGTCTGCAATTTCTCCCTCCACTTATTGAGTACAGATTTATTAATCTTTTCACCCAGTCGGTACAGGTAAGTCCATAAGAACGAATTGAGTTTTAACTCTGTGGTAAGCCCGGCCTGTTTGTTAAAAACGAGAGTCGGTCCGCTTTCATTCGTGACATTGAGGTATTTACTCAACATAAAATAACCGCTAGTGGCATCCATGATGAGAATGTATCGTAGAGTTTGTTCTTTAATAAAAAATATATATATTTTATTCAACAAACATTATGACAGATCAAAATTATTTTATGCAACACAACATTATTACTGATCAAAATTATTTTATACAACAAAAAAATTATTACAGCAACTCAGCCTGCCATCACCGAGCCATCAGTTTCTTTTTCTCTCTTCGCCCTCTTTGAGCCAACCTTCTTTTTTTCCTGAACACTATTTTCTCCTCTTCCGTCATTTTCTATCTTCGTTTTTTTTCCGCTGCTTGTTTTTTCTTTTTCTGGTTAGCAGTTAGTGTGGCGTGCCTCGCCCTATCGGACCGTCTTCGTTTATCCCTGGCTCTCTTCTTCCACTCTTCTGGATTTTGCATTTTCAACTGCCTACTCTCTCTCATCCGCAATCTCCTCATCTCGGCTTCTCAAACCTCGCCATTTTCAACTTCTTTTATCCTGTTCCACTTCATCCCCATTCCACCGAGTTTCCACCTCTTCATCGCTGATTACACCGTCGGACATACCTGTCCATACTCCGTCATCGGATAAAGACTCCATGACCAGATCGTAATGATAGTCATCCTCATCGTAGTCACCATCCTCATGGTAAGAAATATATTTGATGCCAGGATGTACGATTGCAAAAGTTTCTACTTCGTTTACGAGGAATCTTTTGTCATCGTAGGCTGACAGCAGGGATTTATTCACCATGGTCATGGCCAGCTGGTGATGGCTGTCACTGGCGATCTTGCGCCAACTCCCTCTTTGTTCCTGTTTCAAATGGAGAGTCGCCCTATAATCTTCATGGCTTAAGTGTTTCTCCACGAATCTCTTGGAACTTCCCTTCGATTTTTTCGTTTTGTTTTGGGAAGTCACAAGCGAATGCATCTTGCTACTCAACAACACAAACTCTTTTGTCAGTAATCCCTTCGTGGCATCTTCCATCTTTCCCAAAACTTGCTTGTTGACATTGCAGAACTGTGGCTGTTTTTAGTCATGTCTGCATACACGTTCTCGGTTTCGATGCAATGGTAAGGCGAGTCCATGTCTGTGAACAGCAGTTTTGCTCGATCTCCATATTGGGGCCGTATGTATCGGTAGTGAAATTCGTAGAGAAGGAGTTTGGTAGACAGTATGAACTCTAGTATGACAAACCCCGAGTAGGTGGGAAGGTCTCACGTCACCTTGCGTACTTTCGAGTTGATCTGAACCAGGTTGTCGTGCAATATCTGAAACGAATCGGCATTGGGTTGGGTGGAATATTTGAGGGCTTGCCTCCTGTCGGTGCATAGTTTGACTTTCAGTCTTTTCTGTTTCTGTTCAATCTTCTTCCCAAACACCGAATTAGTACAACCTTTGTGAAATTCCCCTTCAGACACCGTCTTCAATTCCTTTCGTTTTGCCGTATTAAAAGCTATATATATATATTGTTTCATCCAGGGCTTCTGATTGAAACTCAGCACCCTCCTGACGTGATGAAGGACCAAGCCGTGTTTGACGTAGAATTTTAGGTTACGGTAGTAAATTACGTACCGCGTCTTCCACAGTAGGTTGGCCACTAGCTTCACAACAGGTTTCACTGGTTTTCCTCGCAACAAAGATTTCGAATGGTCTGAAACTAATTCTTCTTTTAATTCAAATTTTTCAGGAGCAAGTGGGTAGTCGTGGGGAGATTGTGAAGTTCGTTCGGGTAGTCCAGATCTACTTTCAGAATGTCTCCTACCAACGATGTGTCTGCTATCTTAGTCACGCCGAAACCTCGAATCTCATCTTTAGTCAAATACCTAAAGCCATTGTGAGGCAGCAGCTGGCTCATGGCCCAGCCATATGCACTATTGACGTCCCAATTGATGATCTACTTGTTAGGTTTTGTTGGATCGTACGTTTCAGGAATGTACGGGTTGTTGGCCTTCGCTAACCTTCGACTAATGAAGCTAACTCCACCCCGTATTCCCGACAAGATGAAGTTATGTTTGCTAGAGTGAGTAAATAGTTCCAGTTCGGCCTTGGTCATCTTAAAACTGCCGCCCAGCTAAACCCTGGGGTGGAGACGTAATAGCATGGATCTATGTCGTGGTCTCGCAAGCAGATCCTGCGGAATTCTTCGAAAATGTCTGCCAAAAGCAGACAGTCAGTTAACTGATATATTTCGTGGTAAGAGGAAAACTTTTTGATTTTCAGCATACTCCAAATCTTTTTGGCGTGATCGTATTGTTCATCAGTTAGGCTTTCTTCTTTGAGATTTGGAATAAAAGTCTTCTTTCGGTGGAAAAGACTCTTCTTCGAACACACTCATCCTGGAAACGTATTCATAAGAGGAGTATCTCTTACGGGTTAACAGATCCACGGCAGTCTCTTTCTTGACATCCTCTTTCTTCCTCTTTCTTGAACCATTTGTCCTTCCCACCAGCATTCAAGAACCCCTTCACCTACCTAAACTTGTAATCACGTTTATGTCTCTCCGCCAGAGATTTTTAGCGAAGAGGAGAGTAAATTAAAACTGTCTATAAACTTAAGCCGAATGCACCTTTTCTTTTTTTCCGCTTCATCCCATCCCGTTTCAAAGGTGATGGTCATGCTCATTAACCTTTCTGTATTTCTCGCGAGTACTTCTACTTTTTTCGGAAACTTGTGCACCGCTCTTACCAATAGATGCATATCATAACCTTCGAGGCAGTGAAATACCACGGGGATCGTGGTGCGCTCTCGGGTATTCAAATTACAACTTGAGTAAGAAGCTCCTCTGTACTGGCCGGTAATGTAGCAGTGATCCTAGACTTTGTCGTCTTTTGAACCGAATTGCTTTTTGCAGTAGATGCAGTCTACAGCGTGGTTAAAATCAGCCTCTTGGACCGGAGTGAGGCATAGTGGTTGGACTCTTTTTAATTTTTCATCGTACTCGCGCGCTTCAATCACCAACCGATCGAGGAATTGTTCAACGGCATCCTCTCCCAGGTAATAAGCAGATTTTTGAAAGTTTCCAGGCCCCACCACGACGTAGCCGAAGCTGCAAGGTTGATGGTGGTTGATTTTCTTCCCGGAGCTGTTAGAGGAAGGAATGGGTTTAAGAAGGCACTCAAAATCGGCGTGTATGGTTTTGGGGTGAATTTTTCTTCTATTGAAAGCTTTAAACTTCAAAATGTTTTCACCCGGTTTTAAGAATTTGAGCGCTTGAGGTGACGGATTGGTTCTTGTACAGTCCAGTTTGTGTTTGTCTCTCAACGATGCCTTTCCATAAGCGGCGAAACAATTTCGACAGTAATATTTCGGGTTGCTTCCCGATCCCCGGTGTTGGAGAAATTGGTCACAATCCACGATGGCGCAGTAGTGAAAATGTGTCGACTCATCGGCAATTAAAAGAAGATCTACAGGTTGGCCTTTAAAATTCGTGCTCACACGAAGGGGATACAAGCCATTCTCTTTTGTATAAGCAATCACATTGATTGATAAATCTTTGTTGGCCATCTTGATTGCGTCAATGTTATCCAGCCGCGTTGAAAAGTCCTGCATTGAACAATCTACCATTGTCACATATACTTCATATTCTTTCGGATTCACCATGCTTAATTTGTGTTTGGCAGCCAGAATTGAATACAAGAAGCACTCCTGGTCTGAGAAAATTTGAACATTGACTACACACTTCCACTTCTTTTTTAATTTTGTGGGCAGAGGAGTGTAAGAGCCCGTCTGAGTGGGTCGATTTTTGCTACTCGGATTGTGAG
Organism: Lithobius niger; assembly: GCA_023313725.1. Taxonomy (NCBI): domain Eukaryota; kingdom Metazoa; phylum Arthropoda; class Chilopoda; order Lithobiomorpha; family Lithobiidae; genus Lithobius; species Lithobius niger. The sequence goes on along the minus strand of JAHWFP010047134.1, from coordinate 17,991 downwards.
TTCGTAGGAGCGATTATCGCCCAACCACTCCCTCTTTCGGTGAATTCGTCGATGGAACGTTGGATTTTCGCATAAGTTGCGTCCAGTAACTTGGGAATATCTAATGGATTATAGATTGGGAAGTAGCGGGACTGAAATCCAGTTCGTATTTCTTGGCCATTTCAAACGAAACTCACTCCTAAACCAATTTGAGCTCTGCAAGTCACCAATTGCTGGAGACATTCGTACAGTAGAGCTTCTATACCTCTTCGCATCAACACTAAAAGGTACAACGGGTCTACAGCTTGCACAGTTTTCTTGTACTTTCGGTGCTCGAGTCCTTGTTCACAGAGGATGGGATCGTTTCTACAGCCCGACTCCCTCTCAAAGCAACAGCACTCTGGTGGGTAACTATTCCTGTGTGTTTCTACAAGGTGTTGTAGAATACGTTTGAGCACAGTAAACGCAGGTAAAGTTTGTTTTTTCCATCGCTCCAACTGAATGTTTCAGTTCAATATTATAAATAACATGCACAGTAATAATTTCTTCTGGTCACAGTTCAATAATATAAATAATAAGAGGTAAAATTTGGTATTTTTGTTGCCTTTATTTTCCTAGAACAACTGGCTCTTCGTCAAGCCAACTGTCAAAGCGCTCGTCATACTCTTTCACCTGACGAGGTAACGAGATTTTCCTCCGACTTTTTTAGTCTTCAGAATCTCTTCGACTAAAAACAGATCCGGAACGTTAGTTTTCTGCAACTCTTGCTCGAAAAACTGCCTTCGATTTTACTACCCAGTTGGTCGATCAACCCGTAGCAAGTAGGTCGAGTTTTTTGACTTCACCCACCTCGAACAGTTATTCAACCTCGAACAGTTATTCACCCACCTGCAAATATCCCTTAACGAATACAGATTTTGCCGTTATCACTCTTACTAAATCCCCGACTTTGAAACTATTCTTCTTCTTTTTGGAAGGATTCTTTTTCAGCAATATTTTTCTGATATCCGGTTCATCGCGTTTAGTTACTTCGGATGGTTTCATTTTAATGGTAGAATGAACTCTGTCGTTGTAATCTTTGACAACTTTATTTATAATGTCTATTCACTTGTGGTTACCTCGCTGAGTGTACCATTTCCAAGCGATGCTTTTCAATGTGCAATTTAGGCTCGCCTTGAGTTCTGACTTGGTCGAATAGTGGTTTATTTTGTGGCGTTTCATTAGTGCTGCGAAATCTTTATTATAATATTCCTTCCCTTCATCAATTTGTAGATTTTTAATGGGATTAGACATTGTGTTTATTATCTCGGTAAAAGCTGTGGTGACATCTTCAGCATTCTTCGATTTCACAGGGACGGTCCAAGCATATTTAGAGAATACATTAATAGCAGTCAGCAAGTATTCGTAATTTTCGTTTTGTTCCGAGTAAGGTATCATCTCGACCAGGTCTGCTTGAACTAAATCACCTATCCAGTAGCTAATAACGCGCCTCCTCAGAAAGTGCCGCCCAGTTAGCTCATGCAGCTCCTCCACTAATGTTTCCATTTGATCTTTTTTCTTTAATCCCATTCACAATTTTACTTGGATTTTCATATCTGCGGCTAGGGCAGCTGCTGCCAATTTCTCTTTCAGACCAGTTTTTCTAGATTTTGCTACTTTTACTGCATTGGAGGCCAACTTTCTATCAGCTTCGTGCCTTCGTTCCAAGTCTGGTTTGATAGAGTATTCGATGTCGACTGTCGTGCTGTTTGCAGGCCGCATCCAGAGAATTGATAGCAGCATCGCCTCTGTTCAGTCTCTTGTTCAGTTTTGTTCCGTGACCGCAATAGTTGTAACCCTTGAATGTGAAGTTCCAGCGGCAACTTGTCTATCGCGCTGTTCAACAATCCAGAACCTCCTTTCTTCTGAAACTGTGCTTTCCTCGTGCCACACATTTTTCACTCACCTTTCATCAGTTGTCTATAATTCTTAGTCACAACGTGCCTGACATTTTTACTGGCTGTAGCTCTTTTGCATTTGAGGCAGTACATCTCTGTTTATTTATAAAATGAGAATGAAAAGGCATTTTAGATACTCGTTTTGTAGAGAATTTATCAAAATACCATTTTTTTCTTAAAGCAGCTGAAAGATGAAAGTGTTAAATTATTATGACATAGCCGATGTCAATAAACGACCATTGACTGGTAATTTACTGAATTTTCCAGAGGACGTAAGGTGCATCATTTGCGGCCCTGCCGGTTGTGGGAAGACCAATTTAGTTATAAATTTCATTTGCAATCCAGGTTGGTTGAATTATGAAAGCCTACGCGTGTACTCCAAGTCCTTATTTCAAAACACATATTTCCATCTCAGGAGAGCTTTCGAGGAAATATGTCCGGGCGTAGCTACCTTTTGTTCCAACAATGAAGATATCCCGCTACCAGAAAAACTGTTTAGGAAATCGATAATTTTATTGGACAATTTCATGATTGAGAAACAAGACAGAATCGAACGCTACTTCGCCTACAGTAGGCACACGAACACCTCGATCTTTTATTTATGTCAGACTTACAGCAGGATACCCAAGAGAGTTATTCGAGACAATTCCAACATTATAGTTCTCTTCAGGCAAGATGAAGCAAACCTCAAACACGTCTTCAATAACCACGTTAGTGGTCACATGATTTTTGACGAGTTTCGTCGCATGTGTGGTGAGGTTTGGAATTCTGTTCCATACGGATTCCTACTCATTGAGAAAACTAAACCCTTGGATCGAAGGTATAGAAGAATGCTCGACTAACAACGACGTGTCTGCCGAAGGTTTTTGTTGACATTAATGTTTGTTGACTTAAACAATATTTTATAAAGTACTAAACCGTCTTTTCTACTAAAACTAAAACTAAGAGAAGCAAACCCCAGAAAGAGGTCGATCAGTACGAGGCTCTAAATAAGCGTCTGAAATAAAAATTTCGAAATACAAAACTGGAAAAGCAGACAGAATCTGAACATTTACAAAAGATATTCAAACCAGTCGTTGATCCTACAGTAGACCAGACTAAAATTAAGATGCTACAGGGGAGCGAGGCTTCGGAACTTTTGGCTCTAGAGGCTGGACAGAAGAAACAAGAAAAATATCAGGGCATATCAGGGCATATTCACAAGGCTCTGGAGGCGGCTACGGGCCGTGTCGATACTGAACACGACAACATATACAGTGACGGCGGTGAAATACAGTTTCAAGCGGGTGCCAGGAGATGACTCTCGAGTTCCATGGGCACATTACCGGACGCACCATCCGACATGTCTCTTGCCCTCACGCAAGGGGCTCTTGCCCTTACTCGGCGATTCCGCAGACAGCCTCGGTTCGCTAGCCACCTAGTATCTCAGCATGTTTGCAACTCGAGAGAGCCTGACCAACCCAACTTTTGGCATTCGATACGACCCGGATGCTAAACGTTATATGATTGGATCCATGCAACTAGAATTTCAAGACAAAGACTTGATCGTGGGAGGAAAAATATACGAAGGGACGGACGATTTGTGGCATTTGGTTATGTTAATAAACCCTTCGAAACCACCAGATGTACATGCCAGCCTTCTAAACTACCACGATATTCTGAATAAGAGTAAAGCCATATATCACAACAACGATGACAGTACAAGAAGATTGAAGTCCAGCGCTGGTTACAAGTACACGACTTTTATAAAACCTGTTTGGGGCAGACGTGCCGAGGTTGTAGGGAAAGGATACCGGTTCTGTACAGATCCGAATGACTTGTGCAAAAGACTGAAGCTCCTCAGAGCCTCTACAGAGGCTGGCAATAATTCTCTGGACGAAGAATTCGTGCACATTTTCACAGATATGTGGAGCAAAGCATTGCTGTCCAACGGCGAATATCGCAAACTGATGGGAAAATTTGGTAGATGTTAATGTATTAAACTAAGAATGTCCCTCGTTTTTCGTCAGAAAAAAACGTTTTTGTCACTGCTTTTGCTTCTCCACTGATATTGGACGGTGCCCACAAATTGGCTCTAGTCAATCTGGAAACTTACAACCCCATTCCTAACGTTATACAGGACGTGCCCAACTCTTACACTTACAGTGCGGACAACAGTAACACATGAATTAAAATCATCGTCCCAGAAGGTTGTATGAATTAGACGAAATTGTACAAATCATTTACAGAAAACTGAAAGATAACGAGCACTGGAACAACTCAGAAAACGTGCCTTACATTCTCATCGAAGGAAATTTTAATACTCTGAAGTGCGAACTGAAGGTCGACTTTTCAGAGCAAACTAGTTTAGCAAAGATTTTCGGTTTCGAAGCCAAGATATATAGTTTAGGTGGGCACGAGGCAACGAATGGCGTGAATATGTTAAACGTGAATAGCATACTGATTCATTGCGATTTGGTATCTGGTTCATACGTCGACCAAACCGACTCTCTACTCATTTTTTTCCTAACGTCCCCCGGGTTATAAAGTGGTTTCTTCGCCTCACGATCTGATATATCTGCCTGTTACTAAAAACGTGGTTTACTCTATTAGAATTTTGGTTGACCGACCAGGCCAACAGGCCTGTTAATTTGAGAGGTGAGACATTAATGATGAGACTACACTTACGAAAAAAATAAAAAAACCTAAAATGTTTAAATTTAATAAGAATATTATTAAACTGACTGTTCTCAGTCTACCTTTAGCTAAAGAACCAACCATCCACAACCAATTGGGTGGCTCTTATAAGAGAGAAACATTGCCATGAACGAAAGAGGGGAACAACGAGAATTTCAGAGCTAGAAGGTGACAATTTCTGAGTACTGAAAACATCAAATTCACAGACAGTCTCATCAGTGCCTAAAGATGGACAGCAATGAGGAATATCTGAAACTTACAGAACCGTTCATACTGGACGAATCAGTCGTCAGTTACAATTATCACGAGTACGGGCCACTAGTGGGTACGAACGTGAATACTCCCAACAGCGAAATCAGAATTACGGTTCAGAACCAAGATTTATTCACCCACCCGCACAAAAGCTATTTGTTTAGCATTATACAGTATAAAATAGGCGACAAGACAGTCGACCAATTAAATATGCCCGGTTTTGGAAGCACCATTAAAGGCTCAGTAAGTTACTCTCCGGAGCAACAGGTGGAACTGACCAATAGAGGATGGATTTTGGACTCCTATAATGCATCTTCAACAGACGATACTGCGAATTTGATTTTGAAACACAAAAGCGACGTGCTCTTTGCTCGCAACCATACAAAAACTATACAAAAATTTTATATGCTTGTCAACAAACATTGGTGCTTATTCGATCGTCAGACGATAATGCTATATTCAGAGCGTAGGGAATTGATGCCGGCAACATAGTATTAAACCAAATTAGTTGGTTCCTCCCGCACGTGACTCCCTCCGGCAGTAAAAAAACAAACTGTATGCTGTAGTGGATTCATTCTGGCATCAGTGCCCCCCTCGCATTCAGACACTGGTACGCTGACCAGTTAGACCTTCACACCTCAAACTGCTGCACTTGGAGATTGATTACTACTTTGGCTGTTGAACGGCCGAGGTGGATAGTAATAGGTTTTCAGACAGCCAGAGACAACGATGTGAAAACAAATTCGGCAGTCTTCGATCACTGCAGCTTTACAGATGTACACGTAATGCTCAATTCCGAACGTTACCTGTTTCTCGATCTAAATGTAAATTTTCCACAAGGTAACATCTCTAACTTGTGTCAAATGATCGTAGATTTTAGGAAGCAGTACTACGGGTTGGGGTCGGGATCGTGTGGACCAGCTTGTGAAGTCAATATTTTCTCGAAAAATTTTCCCTTGGTTGCTCTTGACGTCTCAAAACAGTCAGAGAGAGATTGTCCTTGTCAGTTATAGATCTGCAAGTAAAAATGCCCTTTGGGGCTGCCGTCCCCTAAAACACGAAAGCTTTAACATTGGTCATTAGCGACAGAATAATGTATTTGAAATTGGACAGGAGTAAAGTCGAGGTTTTGGTATGATGCTTGATGCTTTAGCTCTTTCATAAAGAGGAAAAATCATGTATAAAAACATAGCAGTCTCCTTGACTCCCCATCAAAAGCAAAAAATATTAAAACGTGTCAAAGCTGGCAAAGTTCCTTCTTTCCGCCTTTCCAATTCTCAGCTTAAGAGAGGGAACGTGACGCTTCCACTCACTAAAACGCAACACGGTAAAGTATTGAAGGCTCGCAAGGCAGGTCGAGGACTGAGCTTGAAACTTTCTCGTAATCAAACTGGTGGCATAATTCCGAAGGGAGCCGGAACTAAAAAACTTTAAAAAAAAGACATAAAAAAAGAAAAACTACCAAAAACCGAAACCCTGGACAAAGCTTTTATCTCAAGCAGGTGTTCCATTAAAAAGGGCTCTGACTAACGTAGCTTTAAACAGATATGCCGAAAAATTAGGTGTTACCAATTACAGAGGGACGTTCAGCAAAAACCTCCTTCCTCAACCTCTGCAGCTGAATGGAGAGAGCGGCATAGTCAATTTACATGACTCCTCAGCTCCAGGAAGCCACTGGGTCTGTTATTTCAGTCGAGGGCCCAGCTGCTGTATTTTTTTCGATTCTTTTGGTTTAAAAGCTTTTCTCGAGATCAAAAGATATCTCGGTGGTAACTTCCTATCCAACCACCAAGAATCCAAGAATCTAGAGAGGTACCGTTGGCCAGTATTTACACTGTAAGTCTGAAGGTTGAAGTCAAAGGTCAAATCGAACACTTGGATGCTTTAGTTTCAAAATTATATGAACCTGCATTAAGGGGAAAGGATTGGCTTTCTATTTTTCGTGTTAATTTCCATCCATTTTACGACCTACAAACGTAAGTGAAACCTAAGAAAAGTGTAAAGAAAATTAAAACTAGCATTACACCAGTTGACACTTCCGAAATAGTGAAGGGGTTCCCTGAGCTATTTTCTGAAGGCATGGGTAAGTTTAAGAATTTTAAGCCAAAATTCATTTAAAACCTGATGCCAAGCCTGTGTACTGTCGTGTAAGACCAGTTCCGTTAGCACTCAAAGAAAAGGTTAACCAAGAAATTCGTAGATTGGTTGGCCTTGGAATTCTAGAGCCTGTGGAAACCTCTCATTGGTCTAGGCCCATCGTCATAGTTCACAAACCGGATGGCCAAATCTACCACTATCCGGTTCCCACGGAGAATTATTTAGTGAATTAGCAGGCAGTGACAAGTTTTCCCTTATCGATCTTAAGGATGCATTTCAGCAAATTGTACTCGATAAAGAGTCACAAGAAGCTTTAACAATAAATACACCCCTTGGTTTGTTTAGATGGCTTCGTGTACCCCTGGGCCTAGCGTCCAGCCCTGTAATTTTCCAGAGGGTAATGGCTCAAGCCACCAGTAAAATCACCAAATGTCTCGTTTTAAGATGACATCCTGGTGAGTGGGCAGGGGGTTGCACATGACAAATCGTTAAACAAGCTGTTAAATGCTTTGCAAGATGCAGGAGCTAAACTTGAGATCGAGAAGTGCAAACTGTTGCGGCCTGAATTAAAATATTTAGGCCACATGATAATTGCAGAAGGCCTGCATACACTCCCAGAGGTTATCGAAGCAGTCACAAGCGCTCCTAACCCAACATGTATTCAAGAGCTACAGAGCTTTTTGGGTTTTGTAAACCATTGCTCAAAATATCTCCCAAATCTCGCTCATATTCTGTCACCAGTAACACGTTTATTAAGCCCAAGTGTGAAGTGGGTTTGGGGGGCAGAATGTGACCGAGTCGTGAGGAAAGTAAAAGAATTATTTCTGAAATCTAAAGTTCTGGTTCATTACGATCTGAAATTAAAGCTCAAACTAGTTTGTGACGGCTCACCTTATGGGGTCTGCGCGTGCCTCATGCATGTCATGAAAAATGGCGAATCGAGGCCGATAGCTTTTGTTTCACGTAAGCTAACTCAAGCAGAAATGGGCTACTCAAATTGTGATCAGGAAGCTCTCAGTATGGCTTGGGAAGTGAAGCGGTTTCATGAATACGTTTATGGTCAGCGATTCTTACTGCAGTTTGATCAAAAGGCCCTAGTATAGATTTTTGGCCCAAAAAAGCAATACTGCAGATGGCAGCCACCAGGGTTCAGCGTTGGGCAGTAATGCTTAATGCTTACGATTATGAATTCGATCACATTCCCAGTAAACTTAATTTGACGGCAGACGCGTTATCGTGACTTCCCCTACCAAATACCGAGGAATTCGAAAAAGCAGAAGAGCAGTATAATATTCTTGCTTGGAAACTGTTTCTAATCTTCCAGTTTTAAATGAGACACTCTTTCTCGAAAGTAAACGTGATAAAATTCTTTCAAAAGTTTATCGTTCGTGAACCATGGCTGGCCTGACAAATGCGAAATTCCCGATCTGTTACCGTACTTCACACGCCGTGCTGAAATCTCGGTCGAAAACGAAACCTCTTTATTGGGGGTAAATCTTGAAAGACCTACACAGTGCTCACTTAGGCATAGTTAAATTGAAAAGTTTAGCTAGACAAAAAGTCTGGTGGCCTAATATCGACTCTGACATTGAAAATAAAGTCAAATCATGCCAAAATTGTCAAGATTATAAAGATACTCAACAGCTGGGCCAAAACACACTTGGGAATATCCACTAAAGCCGAATAATCAGATGCACGCAGATTTTCTCGGCCCGATGGACAATTACACGTTTTGTATACGTCTTGTTGACGCACATTCAAAAATTCCTTTTGTGCATAAAATGAAGACTACAATGTCTGTGCGTGTCATTGACGTTTTAAACAATCATATAGTTTCATATGGTTTAATGGAAGCTTAGTTACAGACAATGCTGCCCAATTTATGTCCGCCGAATACCAAAATTGGTTAAAATCCAATGGGATTAGGCACATGACGGGCCCAAGTTTTGCGCCCTGGACCAACGGATAGGCAGAAATTTATGTCCGCAATTTGAAGAGAGTCTACAAGGCTGCTCGGCGACAGGGGTCTACTATTCAAGAAAGTATAAATTCCTATTTGCTGTCAGCAAGTATCACTATCTCCGTTACCATGCAAGCAACACCCGGAAAATTGTACTTTAACCGAGAATTAAAGTCTTGGCTGGATTTATTGTTCCCTGACCCTATTGCAGCCGTTCGTCGTAAACAACTAAAACAAGTAGAGAGCATTCACCATAGTGAGTTGAAAACGTATCAAATAGGTGATAAGGTTTGGTATCGTGACTACAGTACTACGACCGATAGGCTATGGTCATTAGGTGTCGTAAACCAGATAGGTAGTAAACAATCCTATATTATCGTTGACACTAACGGTAATACGATTCACAAATATCGCGAACAGCTAAGATTACGTACCGCTGAGCATGAATATCCAGAGCAGCCACAAAAAGCACTTAATCCATTGGCGAAAAACAGTAATTTTGGCATGAAAAATAATGAGCAACATCACGCTGTTTTAAAACGCATGTCTTTTAGCGGTAAGAAACGTGAAAAACCAAATTCCGCTGACGTAGTTCCTGAGCGTCGATCTCTCGGCCAATCCAGAAAGTCGATTTCTGTAGTCGAAGGCTATAATCCACCAATCCAACAGCTTGAAAAATCACCTGAGAATTTGCTTCGCAAGTTACCAGGTGACAGGAGAACTCTGGCGAAATCACCCCACACACACGATGTGGATGAGTCTGCAACCGTAATTATCCAATCACCTTTGGCTAGTAACAGCGCTTCTTCCATAGTAAATTTGAAGCCAGAAATGTCACAACCTTCATTGGTTGTTATGTCACCATCCGCTAAGGAATCACCACCGAAGCCAAGTCATGCTAACAAAAAATAGAAAACGAATACTAACAAACGTAAAGTTGTGCTATCACCAACACAGGTTGATATTGTTGCGCAACTTAATAATCCTCAAAATCGTTCGAAGAGCCTGCGTAGAGCTCCTGACAAGCTCAATTAATAATAATAATAATAATATCTTTTGCTGGTAAGCAAGGTCAACAGCAGGGCGCAAGGCCGCTTACGCCGCACCCAAAAGAGAGAACAAATAAAGTAAAAACTGTTTAAAAGGGCCGCCTTAGAAAATGGTCAAGTGGTAATTTGCGAATGATCCTCAGAAAGGCAGTGACCAAGGTGGCAAATACAGCACACTCCGGAAGCGAGTTCCAGATCTTGACTACAAGGAGAGCAAAAAAATGCCTCTGGCAGTCTGTTCGCGATTCGGAGACCTGCAATTTATAAGAGTGGCCCCTTGTCTGAGTAGCTGAAGAAATATAGAAAAAGGGAAGGTCGATTGGCAACTCTCCCCGTACAATTCAAAAAGTCAGTTCAAGGTCAGTCCAAATCCGAAGTAACTCGAGTGGCTGAAGTCCCAATGTAGATAGGCGATCAGCAGGAGGGTGGTCTGTAAGGTTAGCTACACATTTTGTGAACTGACGTTGAACAGCCTCCAGGCAGTCAATATCGTGTAGGAGATACGGTGACCATATAGGGCTTGCTTATTCGAGCAGAGGACGAACGCAAACCTTAAACGCTCAAACTAAGGTAGAAACCTGAGACTTCCCGAAACACCACCTAACCAGAGCCAGGTCACGGTAAGCCTGGGCTGAAATTTTGGAGCAATGTAATGAAGACTTTAGTTCTGCAGAAAACCAGATACCCAGGTCCTTGACGGTATCCAATACTGAAAGATCGGATGAAACCAGGGTATACTTCAAATGCGGGTTTGCAGAGCCAATATGAAAAACACCATTTTTCTCTGGACAGAGAGAATTGCCACAGCTCCAACCATCGTTGGATTAAGCTCTCATCTGAATTTAAAAGGTAACCATCGTTGAAACAATGGATAGTTGAACAAATTTTAAGATTGTCCGCGAATTTGAAGCACGGCCTTGCACCATCAGCACAAAATGGCGACAAGTCATTCAGATAAATCACAAAAAGTAGCAGACCGAGGACGGATCCCTGTGGCACACCGCTACCCACCCGGGCAAATTTGGAGCTGGAGGATTCAACCATCACACACTGCCTGCGACCTGAGAGGAAATCTGCAAGCCAAGCAAGTAAATGTCCACCAACTGACAGTAGCATTAGTTTGTGTAGAAGTTTTGAATGAACAACAGATTCGAAGGCTTTCATAAAATCAAAATAGATGACATCGGTTGGGATGCCTAGGTCGGTCGCAGAAGTCCAAAGGTCAAGCAGTAACAAAAGCTGCATCACTACAGACCTGCCCGGCAGAAAACCAAACTTCCGCTCCTCAAGAAATTTAATTAGGGATTGACGGATAAGGGTTTCCATGATCTTACATGGAACAACCGTAAGTGCGATTGGCCGATAGTTGGCAGGGTTTGAATATCACCCTTTTTATAAATCGGGATGACGTTAGCAGTTCTCCACATAGAAGGAACGGAACCCGTAGACATGGACAGATTAAAGATGAAGGTTAACGCAGGAGAAATTTCGTGGATGAGCTGCTTGTAAAAATATGCAGAGAAGCCGTCTGGACCAACTGCATGGCTGGGCTTAATGGAAACAATACCTGAACCACCTGTTCAACAGTAAAGATAACATTTGTACAATCCCCTGTTGTTTTGGTGCCAGATATGCCACCTGGTTCAACACTGCAAGGATCCACACTACAACCACTTTGACTCGCACAGTTAAATGGGGGGATAACGTTATCTGTAACAACATTGGAGAGAAAAGTTGAATTTAAAAGTTCGGCTTTAGCTGTATTAGAAGTTAGGTAAACACCATCAACCAGAAAAGGAGGTAGGGTACGAGCTGATTGCGTTTTAATTTTGCAGAGACGAAACAAGCTAGACAGACTACCATCCCTAATGGCAGCAACATTGTTTTGGTTTCGCCAATTATTAATTGCAAGGTGGGTTGAAAAAACCTTAATTGCTCTGATAAAAATGCCTTAGTACGGAAAAGTTGTGACTGACCACCACTAGGAATTGTGTGAAATCTTTTCCGAATCAGTTAATATCTTTGGCTCTGACCAGAGGCTTAAAGTTTTGAAAATTCACTAAAAGCATGAAATTTTCGAGTATCTATTGAAAATACCCGACTTGCACTGATCGAAATGCCCTAGTGCGGAAAAGTTGTAGTTGACCACCACTAAGAATTGTGTAAAATCTCGCCCGAATCGGTTAACATCTTTGGCTCTGACCAGTGCTTCAAAATCTTGAAATTTTCCCAATAAACGTGTGATTTTCAAGTTCCATCGAAAATACCGGTATTGTTCGCCAATGGTTGGATCGAAAATAAAAATGCCCTAGAGTGGAAAAGGTTTTAATAATCATAAAAAACAAATATGAAACGTTTCCAGCCAATCAGTAAATTTATTTGGCTCTGACCAAACGCCCAAAGTTTTGTAAATTCACATAAAAAAGCAAATCTTGTGTGATTATTTATTTGCGTACTGCTTAATAATTGTTTATGCATTAAAACTATCTTACATCAATGTCACAACATGTATACGTTGAAGTTGGATTTTTTATCAAAGTATGGAATGATCTTTCTTGACAGTAGGGTGGATCGTATGTATCCATCCCTGTTGTCGTGCCCACTTATGCGAGCGGATGCCTCGGTCACTAGTTTCACTCTCCGTTCAACAGCTTGGGTGTGGCATGGAAATAGGGAGAAATCCCAGCCGTTGGGTTTTTCGTGCATAGTCATCAGTTCATCTGAGCTCACCAGGCTCAGAATTGGCGGTGGTGTAACCTCACACTGAAACCAGTTGATTAATTCTATGTATTTCTTGGCTTCAAAGTTAAGCTGAAGTACAACAAAGCAGCGAACATTGCCATCAGATACACTATCAGTCTCCCTAGCCTTGATTATTCTCCGAACCGCAAGCTGCCTAATGTTGGGGTCATCATCTGTAAGCATGGCCTGGAGCATATTTTCTGGGCAAGCAAAGAACGCATTTCTAGCAATGACTGGATTAATAACTTCTAGAAGGTTGGCTGCCAAGAATCTGGATCTCATTACGAGTTCGCATAAGTGCTTTGCACCATCGTTGATGGCATGTTTAGTTTTGATAGCAAACCATAAAGGAGTGTAAACTTTCATGACGTAATCCACAATCTACTGGAAACCTGGGGAAGGATTTGCAGTTGCTATGTATAGCCTCAATATTCTGTTGGCAGTTGTCAACCAACGTGAATGTGACAGCGGCCCCGGATTACGTTTGCTGAGGTCAGTTGAGCAGGTGCCTGATTGAACTGCATTCGATATATCCAACAAATACCTCTGGTCTGTGCTCAAGTCTGACGCTGTTATAGAAGGTAGATCCGCGACCACAGATTTATATTTGACTACGGGCAACTCTTCGCATCCCATAAGTTGTTTACCTATGGGACCGGCATATGATTTGGGATCACTTGTTGGGCCATCTATATGTTCCAATAGGTGTCTGAGAGGCAGCTCGTTTAAATGGAGGAGGCAAATAACCCATTGCAAAGGCCTGCCAATTTTTAGCTCCAGACGGCGAATTATACCAGATTTATGCCCGGTATTCACTGCTGTACCATCGCAACCAATTACTTGAAGTTTGCTGAAATCATGAACTTTTGAGACCACATACTCGTAAATGCTGTCGGATATATCAAGCGCTGTGCTAGAGTTTGGAGTCACATGTCCAATATACTGTGATGATCGCTCCTTCACTAAAGAGATGTGTTCCTCATTAATGGTTTTCCGGTAAAATTTTGCCCCGTCTTTTATTTGGGCAATCGTCTTGTCCTTACGGCCATAAAAATATAACCCTCTCAAGGCGGTGTCAAGCAGAGTATTTGTTTGAAGCTGATTACAGCATTTTTTCTTTTCCCTTCGAATTTTGCTTTTGGCTGTCACTAATGATGTGTCTGACTGCGTTACGAGGCCCACATCTTGAAGCACACTAGATGCGATAGCACCAGTTGCACGATCAGACACCCCAAATCGCTGACTTGTTAGTACCGTTGCAGGAAGTGAAATTCGCATTTGAGAAGCAGCTCGAGTTGGCTTACTGGTACTGCTACTGGGAGGTACAAATTATTAGTTTCTTCATCAGGAAATAATTCATTGTCTGTTTCAGTCGGATTGTTTTCGTCAGCCACACTGGAAACGCATGCAGCAACCCCCTGGTTGTTGTAAACGGTAGAATCTTGTAATTTTCTTTTCATTCGCTTCTGAAGCTTCAGAATCTCTGTTTCAATAAAATCAACGGAACCAATGTAGAATTTCCTGGTTGTTCTCTGATCTACAAGGAATTGTCGCTCTTTGGCTGGGACTTTATTCTTTGAAGAACAACTGCATTTATTGATGTCTAAGCACTTGCAAGCAGCTATATCAAAAAGAGTTTCATTTGCTTCTTGCCTAAACTTTTCAACCATATCTGTCACTGTTTGACTTGTAGTTACTCGTCTACATGAACTCTACATATTAATATACTTCTTGTGATATGCGACTAATATAGCACGTACACGCTGCTGAGAAAGTGTTGGAATAGACGCTCTGTGAAACAAACTTTCTATTTTTTCAGCTACGGCGTCTGCAATACTAGAGAAACTTGGTTCTTGTTTGCTGCCAGTCTCCAGCATACGTTTACGTCTTTCACTGAAACAACACCTTAATACATCTTCATTTGTCGGAAGCCGACTTTCACAAAGATCTTTTGGGGTTCCAAAAATGGAACAAACAAAGGTTTGTCTCAGAGGAGGCTTCGAACTTGAGAACTTTGGCTTTTCCATTGCAATCGTCACTCAGTGAAACTTACTGACGTGGCAGGCTTGCAAAGGCTGACTGAGAGAAGACTGGGGAGTGTAAAGGCTGGCTGAGAGATGAATGGGGAATCGGAAGGCTGGCTGAGAGGGAACGTTAGGAGGGAATAAGCAGTGATGCGAATGGGAAGCACTGGAATAAAAAACGTAATTAGTTATTATTGCAACATATTTCGAGTTTGTTTATGTTAAATTACGAACTTCGGCCCTTTGGTAAGAGCCGAATAAATTAAATGATTGGCAGGAAACTTTACATATTTGTTGTTAATGATTATTAAAACCTTTTCCGCACTAGGGCATTTCGATTTTTGATCCAATCAATGGCGAATAATTTGCATATTTTCTACATTACGCAATTATACAGATTTTGCTTTTTTTACCTAAAATTACAAAACTTTGGGCCTCTGGTCAGAGCTGAGTAAGTTAAATGATTGGAATGAAATTTTCCATAATTCTTGATTACAACTTTTTGCACCCTAGGGCATTTTTATTTTCTATCCGAACTTTGGCAAACAGTGCGAGTGTTTTCTGTGTAACTTGCAAATTTCACGTTTTAGCAAAAATTTCAAGATTTTTAGGCGCTGGTCAGAGCCAAAGATATTAAACGATTCGGACGAGATTTCACACAATTCTTAGTGGTGGTCAACTACAACTTTTCCGCACTAGGGCAATTCGATCAGAGCAATTCGGGAATTTTCAATAGAAACTCGAAAATTTCATGTTTTTAGTGAATTTTCAACATTTTAAGCCTCCGGTCAGAGCCAAAAATATTAAATGATTCGGAAAAGATTTCACACAATTCTTAGTGGTGGTCAGTCACAACTTTTCTGCACTAGGGCATTTCGATCAGAACAATTTAGGTTTTTTCATCCCACCCTACAGTGCATAAGCAGTTTGCCTCTGTGAATATGCAAGTTTAGTTGAAGGGGAAGGAAACTTTTAAAGGTCCTCCATGCTGTAAGTTTGGACCGATCAAGTTTTTTAATAGGAACAGGTAGTGAAGGGCTGAAATGATCATACATTGACTTAAAGCAGGGTCTACCTCTACATGTCGCGACCAGGTCCAATAAAAGTTTATGGAAAGCTATACAGGCA